>KZ345133.1:221920-233329 GCA_002352805.1 Teladorsagia circumcincta
GAACCAAGCAGCTTCCAAAATACCCTAAGGGGCATTGCCTTATGCAAGGACGGGATGGTGATAGCCGATGTACAATTTAGCGATCCTGTCCTCCCAAGTTGGCCGCGCAGAGTCTGTGTCAACTCGTGAACACTTCAAGCGCTGAGGGCGCATTTAGCTCATTCACGCCCTGGAGAAAACATGAACTTAGAACATTCAGCTGTAACATTTCAAGACACCGCTCGAGCGCTAAAATTGGAATAAGGTAGGCAGGCAAGGCCGATCGGATGTGGGATTTTGTGTAGGTTTTGATAGGGGGAGGTCGCATTTGTGATTATTGGATGAGATAATGTGGTATTTAAGTTTTCAGTAGGGGTCGTGGTGATGGATGTGGAAAAATATGTATATGTAAGCTGAAATTAGTAGCGATAAAAATTTGCCTAGAATTTGCTGTTTGCCCCGCGACAGCTCTTGAAAAAGACTGGAGCGTCAAGCGATGACGGATTCGAGTACATTATCGATGGCAACACGGGACGATCTCTGGGAAGGCGGGGGAGGGGAGGGGGAGAGGAGCAAAAAATTCCAGACTTGGAACAATGTATGGTTGACCCTGTGTGCATGAATTAACAAATCCATCGGTGATCTGGGAACTGGTCATCGGTGATTTGAGAAAAATGTAGAATAATCCGGATATAAAACATATTAAATGATAACAGACATAAGAAAGAGAATGAATAACAAATAAAAATGCAATAAATAATGACGTGTCATTATTAAAATTCAGATGAGCAAGGAAATGAAGTGGGGGCATTCGAGAACTGTGACTAAAATTTTCGAGGCTGGAGGCTTGAGAAGATGAGGTCAGCAGGATTATTGATGAAGGATTTGGTGCTAGAGCTTGTGAAGTTGGAAGAGATAATGAGAATGGCGTTTCTAAGTATATGTGCGTAGAGATTAGGAGTTTTAAAGGATTTATGACACAAAGAAGGACATGTGGTTTAAAGATCTCTATTTTGGACCCTATCCATTTGTTTAATGAGATGAGAAAATTCAAAAAAATCAAAGCATTTGGCTCTTAGTCCGTATTTGCTTTGGACCACGTATTCTACTCCATTCCACTCGGAATCCCAGTGACTTTTCGTTTGAAGGAAGCAATTACAACGAAGAGGGTGGCGCGTAATTGAAGTATTATATTAGGTTGGCTGATAAGAAATGTAGTTCTTGGTCAACAACAAATTTTACTGTAAACAACAACAACAAAGCACATGAAACTATAGCCTCTATTTTGAACAGTTGATACTCTCGGATTCTTATACAGCTGTGACCAAGATGTTATGATTGCTTTATTAGGCTAACGTTTCGGCCTTGTCGCCTTCGTCAGAGCCTGAAAGTCAAAGATAAGTGCGACCTAACCTCCAAACACCATTTAAGAATCCGAGAACAATATCACAACATGCCAAGATTCATCGAAAGTCGTACATGGATGCTATTAAAGTTGATACTCTGTTCTATGTGTGAAGAATGGATGTTTTTTTTTTTCGGAGAACTATCACAGGTGCGACCTAAAGAACTTGGACACCAAAATTTTCGCGTCATCGAAGTTCTCGAAACTATTTTCGGCCAAGATGTGCTGTGCTGACCGAAATGAATGGTAGTCGGAAGCCACCAAGTCTGCTCCAGGTGGCACGCGAAGCACAACTCCCATGTCCTAGTCTTCGAGTTCTCTTACATATTACATCGGCTAGAATGACCCCTCGACGACGCAGCTCTTGATGCAAGCAGGCGCCCTGCTGCGCGTAGAGTTCGAGAGTAACTGCTCAACCCATAACTAACACTCAAGCTATATCAGTCCCGTACTGTACTGCAATACAAAAACAAGACTTTCTGTTCCGTGGATGTCCGATTTCAGAGTCGGTCTCAGGTGTCCATCTGCTGCCAACCACGGCCATCTTCTCACTTCGTCATCATAGGAGATCCCTTTCTCAAATTACCTCACAGTGAAGCCAAAAACTCTGTTCCACTTGGAGCTGTGGAGCAAAATTCCATCGCTAGCAGCGTGCGCTGTTTACTCACTTCTTAAAGGGGATGCCGAACGCATTTTGCACACTGATTGGCCTGACTAGTCAAACTTAGAAGCCTTCATACTTTAGCGTTGACGCAATCAAACCTTCATGCAAGTTTTCGTGTAATGTGGCAAAGGCTCGATTTAATATTTTTTCTAGTACTTTGCTATCAGCAGCTCAGGTCGATATGCATGCTGCTCGTCCTCAAGACATTTACCTCAGTCTTGGAAGCGACGCATAGGTGTAATTGCCTCAGGGAGTGAGCGTTGCTGTTTAATGTTTTATACATTATATGATAAGATCAGTGACCGCTGCTCATTGTTCGAAGGAGTACCATATGCACACACGGGGGCGACGTTTTGGACTCGACGTGTTCAAACAATAATTATTACAACGCAGGCCATCGTTCCATGACATTCAATATATCCTGATTACGCCAGAAAATGGCCTGTTTAATGAGTGCTCAAGTATTGTGAGAGATTATGTTTTAGCATAGAAGCAATGTCACAAATGTGAGCGACATTTCTTTCCGGTCAACGTAGAATATTTATGCGCACACAAAACTTGTCTGGCAAGGAAGCGAGATATGGCGTTTTTCGACAAAAGGGGCGCTGGTTGCTGAGCAGCACTTGCGAAGCGCTCCGCCCTAAGAGCTTTCTACCCACCAGTTCAGTTGGTGATTTGGACGAGCTGTGTTGCTGGCAGCTGCACAGCAGGAGTTACCCCACTGGAACATGGTTTGGTTGATGCCACCAAATACGTTGTGGAAAACTCGTCTATCCGTCGCAATTTAACCACTGACCAACCTGGAGCGAACATTAACGGCCGAATAAAGGGACCCCGTTTTGTGTTGTCTTGACAGATTTTCTGCTTTTTTCGGCGTTGTCATGCCATTGAGCACTTCCACGTTCCCTATAAACCTTTTCAGAAAGCATCGTAATCGCTGGGTTCAACCGGTACGAGAGGGATGAAAGGCTTGTCTAGACTGTTTGGGTAAGATATATGTTTCCTAGCGGCATAATATGCCACTACATCTCCTCCGTCCACGGTTAAGAAAACACTCAAGAAGCGCTATGTAGCTCGAGAGTTATGAATGTAACATGGAAATCTAACCAGGAAAGGATGATAAGTCGAAGTGGCCACACGCAATGACACCTAAACCGTTGGATGTGTTTTTGAATTCTGGTCACGAATCTGCTCTCCAAATTTGCCATACGATTTCCTGAAAGGAGTTGTGGAGCGAAATAGAGTAGCGGTAATGGCCTTCGCTCACGGCGAGATGTCGTAAGACTAGAATCACCCGTAGAGTCGACTCCCTACGGGTGATTTGACTACGAATTTGCTCCCAAGGGTATTTCATCTCCGGAACACGACTACCCTACCTCGGCTGCTGCAAAAACGTCTCTCAGAGTTCAGCGGGCTCCATGTTCAGTTGTTAGCAAGTAGCAGCCCGACTTGTTCAAAACTCCTTGCAAACTCTTTGTTCAGGTAAATATAGACAAACGTTGATCAAGTAAAGTAGTCGGGAGCCTGCTTCGACTATGTTGCGACAAAACGGAAAACCCGTCAAGGGGTAAGTCCTACGACTTCTCGCCCGTGAGCCCGGACCACTACTGGTGCTCTATTTTGCCTCATAATCTTCTTCTTCTTATTTTCAGCGTCTGTCCCGCTTGCAGGCGGGGTCCGCTTTTCTTGTATGTTGACGCCACTTTTCCCGATTAAAATGCTTGATCGGGGTGGATGTTAACCGATTTCAGGTCCTCGTGCAACGTATCGAGCCACCGCTCTTTGGGCGCCCTTTAGGCCGCTTTCCGGGCACGTCAAGGTTGAGACCAATCTTCCGGACACTGTCATCGTTAGCGCGGAGAACATGACCATACCATCGGAGACGGGCTTCGCGCATCTTGTCAACAATCGGAGCCACACCGAATCGCTCTCTGATGACATCGTTCCGAATGTGGTCCAGCCGTGTCACTCCGGCTATCCAACGCAGCATCTTTGTCTCCATCACACTGAGACGCGCTTCGACTCTTTAGTCGTAGGCCAGCACTCGGCACCGTAAATCGCGACTGGCCGGATGGCAGTCCTATAGATCTTCGATTTGAGACGCTCTGGCATATTTTTATCGCAGAGCACGCCACTCATCGAGCGCCATTTCGACCACGCTGCGCTCACGCGAGAGTTCGTTTCAAAGACCAAGCTGCCGTCAGAGGCAATTTCTGATCCAAGATACTTGAATGATGTTGTGCGTGTGAGCTCAGTACCATTGATCTTAATAGAGCCTAGCTCACTCGAATCGGTGGTCAAGTACTCAGTCTTTTTGACGTTTAGGCTGAGCCCGAACATAGCCAGACGATCGGACCAGGTTTGCACCTGCACTCGAGCGTGCTTTTATCTTCGCTAGCGAGCAGCACGTCATCAGCATAAAGAAGCGTCCATGGAGCTGGCTTCTGGAGGTCTCTTGTAATGGCATCCATGACGACAACAAACAGGAGTGGGGATAACGCAGAGCCTTGGTGTACCCCGACAGAGATGGGAAAATCCATCGATGTTCCTGCTGCCGTTTGCACTCGGCTCTTTGGTCATGAGTACAGGATGCGTACCCACTCTACGAGCTCTTCAGGGACGCCTTGTTGTCGTAAGGCATACCATATAACTTTGCGCGGAACACGGTCGAAGGCCTTCTCCAGGTATAGGAAGGCAAGGTGCACCGGTCTCCGTTTCTCCCGGTGCTTTTCTAGCAGAAGGCGAGCGGCGTGTATCGCATCGATGGTGCTGCAACCAGCCACAAAACCACACTGATTGGTGGTCAGCTCGACGATGTTACGGATACGACTGTCTACAATTCGCTCGAAGATTTTCATGCTGTGCGAGAGCAAGCGAATTGGACGGTAGCCAGTGGAGTCCCCAAGACTGCCCTTCTTCTTCCAGATAGGAATCGTCGTGCTTTGCTGCCAGCTCTCAGGCACCTTCTTCTCTGCAACGACCAGGTTGAAGAATTCCGTCAACCATTCTGCAGGATTCCAGCATTTTGACTTCCACAAGTCCGCCGCTAAGTCGTCAGGACCAGTTGCTTTGCCTGATTTCATCTTTTTTATAGCCGTGACGCTCTCCTCCACGGTTATCTTCTGAACAGGGCCATGTACTGGCGGGGCACAGGGGATGGCGGAATGAGCAAATTCGACTCTTGAGATGTTTCCGAAGTAGTCACGCCAAGGTTTTCTTGCGGTCCGTCAAGAGGTGGCCATTCTCGTCACTTATGCCGTAGAACTTTTCTATATCCTCGGTCTGGCGATGGAGAGTCTTTGCGAGTCGGTAAACGTACCGCTCGCCATCGCGCGACTCGAGTTTCTCGCTTACATCAGCAAAATGAGCTGCTTTCGCGAAAGCCACGGCCTTCTTTGCCTCTTTCTTCGCTATCTGATAGCTCCGCCAGTTATCAGCTGTCTTTTCAGAAAGAAATGCGTGGTAGCGCTTCTTCTTCTCGCGCACTTTCTCACTGACCTGGTCCGTCCATAGCCATGTTTGCTTGTCAATTTTTCGCCGTCCTGCTTCGTCACGCCGAGCTCGGATCGCGCAACCCGAGTAATCGCTTCGGCAGCACCTTTCCATGTTTCGTCGACAGTCGCTACCGTTGGTAATCGAATGCGGGAAACGACAGCCGCTTCCTTTTCCTTTTGTCGCCACCACTTAATTCTCGCTGGTCCACACCTTTCGGTTAGTTTCGGTTTCGGGGGGCTATCTTTAGCGTACAAATTAGTGGCCGGTGTTGCTTGGCAACCGTTTCATAAGGTACTGTTTTCGCGTCTATTACCAGCCCTTGATCGCGACGCCTGACAAGTACGAAATCAATTTGTGTCCTGGTTTGACCGCTATAGAAGGTAATGAGGTGTGAGTCGCGTTTTCGAAATTTCGTGTTCACAATGGCGAGGCTGTGCGAGTCTGCATACTCGAGAATCCGCTCGCCATCAGTATTGCGTGACCCATACCCAAAACCACCGTGACAGTTGTAGCCGTCTTTCGCAGCGCCTACGTGACCATTGAGATCACCTGCGACAATGATAGCCTCTTGTAACGGCACCTCAGCTGTCTTCTCATCAAGCAGGTTCCAGAACTTGTCTTTGGCTTGCTCGGAACATCCGGTCTGCGGAGCATACGCAGAGAAGAGTTTTTTTTGTTGTTCGATGACGACAACGATTTTCATTAAACGGTCGTCGAAGCGATCCACGCTTATTATCGAATCACGAAAGCGTTCAGAGATAGTCATCCCGACGCCGTTGGTGGTTCTGGGACCGCCACAGAGAACGGCTTTGAAGCCGCGGCCAATGTCCCTCGAGTTGCAGCAGGACCACCTCGTTTCCTGCACGGCACAGAAGTCAATTCGTCGGCGCTCTAGAGCTTCTGCTAACTCGTGCGAGCGACCCGTTAGCGTACCAACATTTAACGTCGCAGCGCGAGTCTTCCAACGTTGCGGGACTTTCGGACTAGCCTAGTTGCCCCCCCCCGATGCCGTCCTTGCACCGGAGACCCTCGCATACTTTTACACTCGCCGGGCTTTGCGAGTGCGCGTCGGCTCCCGCGGACGCCGTAGCATTAACTCGAGATTCATATAGTGACATTAACATTTGTGATGTGACGTGGGTGTTCGTAGGCCGGTCTGTCACGGGGGTCTGTCGCCTGCATTCGAATGTCCGTGGTCAGCTCAGCCCACAGAGTGGGCAGTTCCCAGTGGTACCCCTTGAAGGAACGGACAGGCCACCATTCTATTTTGCCTCATAATACCGTTCAGAAAACCGATTGGCGGATTTGAAAAGCAGATTCGAGATCGACATCCAAAAACGCATATAGCAGTGAAGTTCTTATTGCTCATAGCCACTTCATCCCATCATTTTCCTGTTAATCACGAAGAAAAATCACAGATAGACGCACAGTGCATGCTCGCAATCCTCGTAAACCTTCCCATATGTTTGTATAATCGCTTTTGGGCATACCATGGAACGATCAGTGGATGGCTCGATTCCAGATCTTCCCAGAAGCTCTCTTTCTTTTTTTTTGCAGAAAGATTTTAATGTGCCCACCTACGAACCAAGTATAGCCAACAATTAGCCAACAAACAAACACTAAATCCACTTTTCAAGGCTCACCATCTATGAATTATCATAAAACCTTCCCAACGAATTGAACTATCCTTTCTGACGTGGTGAACAATCTCGAAAACAGTAATTTCCTTGATTCTTTGATGTCTGCCTACAAATGACTCAGACAATTGTCTCGAACAAAAGTCTAAGGTACGCGGTATTGCCAAGCCTGTTAAGGGCTGGTCATTCTACTAATCCCACAAAGAATCGCAGTAGCGTTTGTATGCGAATGGGTCCAGATAATGACTTGGGGGACCGGTCACGTGAATCAAATAGATGTATCTTTATTCGCATGATGCTCTCCTGTAGCTTTATCAGGATCCAAACACTGAATAATACGAGAAAAAACTATTGAAGAAACAAGTATTCTTGGATATTCGGATAAAAATACATATATATTTTTGGATTTGGAGGCTGTTCAAGTAATTTTCCTAGCATTCCGCTTCAAAGAACATCAAAAGGTCATGAAACGGCTCATTGCGTCTCCATTATTACCAAAGACTTGTAGTAATGAAGCCTTACTCACATGGCACATGACGTAATTTCGTAACTGCTGATGACATATTCTTTGATCGTCGTTGGTTCGTGTATATAAATTCTATTTGACAACTCCTTTAGAACGTCAAATTTTGCTTCTCGAATGTTACATTATCTTTATCCAAGTAATAATTTGCTATACGTCCAAGGCACAATTTTACACTGAACAATAGAGGTTGTGCGTTTGAAATGAAAAGAAGGGGTGCAAAGTGAACTGACAGTGACAAGGAAAGGAAAAGGGATTGCCGGAAATACTGGCAGAACTAGTTGCGTTTTTGAACGGTGGTGATCTATGAGGGAGGCAGAGAGTGACACTGGGCACCGAGGCGTGGGAATGGACGAGGGAGCATGGCAGGTGGGCGAGACGCAGGCATCGCCACGTTAGCAACGGTGTATGGTCAACTTGAAATAATTAACCTTGAAGGAATCTTCTACGGAAAAACCCTGCCTCCATACTTACATGAAACTGGACTTTAGTCCTCTTGCTTTATGAGGATAGCAAAAAGACCGAGAATCAAGCGCTGGTTTTGTTATTAATCCAAGAAGCCAGGAAGACTACAAGAAATTTGAATACCCGCCGTAAAACTGTCACAACTGTGGGCTTTGGGAAGCCACACGTGCAAGAGTGAATGTGAACGGATTCTACGTTGGACCTTCCCAGAAACTTACACGTGGCTCCGCAACCGCCAGGCACTCTGTCACAAGAGAACTTCCGGTTCCGCCCACTGGTCCATTCCGGTCCAAAATTTGAGATTTCCCAGGTGCTGTATATTTTAAGTTTTTTCATTCTTTTCGCCCCAAACTTTACATATGGTCTTCAGTGACCATGTCCAACGCCCACACATAAGGAGAGAATGACCAGTCTTTCCGTGGAAGATTCCTTCAACGTACAGTCCATATTTGAGAGATAAGCTAGGAAAGGCTTGCCCTCAAAGCATATCAAATTTGAACCGAATTGATTTCGCAGAAAAGAAGTCTTGGAAAGAAAAGCGTTCGGCTGAATACTGTTAAAGGCAAAGTTCGGGCTCAGACCCACTCAATAAGCCCTTAAAGTGGCTAGAAGTGCATGGGCGCAACTACAGGCGACTGGCTATGTTCCCACGTTGAACTGCGTCACTAAGGCGCTGGGGGCCAAGGACTTTAACATGCTCCACCTGTTGCGACACGCCCCGCCCACCGCTCGACATCCTGTCTGCGTCGCGATTTTGATCTGCTATGCTCTCTCTACTCGTACTTCTCTAGCGCTCTCCTCGCTCACATAATCTCTCACCCCTAAGCTAATCTCTTGAAGTTTTCCGCGGCATAGAGCAAAAGGCTCGTATTTCGTGTGTATTTCACGTTTTTTTTCCTTTTTTATCCTCTGGCAGTCCATCTCCCACCCCTACTTATACATTCAAGTGGAATTACCTCACGGACTTGTTCCTGAATTTTGCCTTTAAGCGCTACTGTAAGTTTTGCAACAAATGTGCTAGAACAATCCCTAACAATAGAATCATCGAGATCCCTGCAGCGACCTATTACGCTAGAAAGAAAGTTTTGAAAAAGTCACTTCGTGCTGGTGCTGGTTTTTCCAGATACTCTGGGCAGTTCCATGGGTGGCAGGTGAAGGGAGGAAGCTGCGCTGCGCACCGTGATCCATTCAACTTTCCCAACAATGGCATTTGCATCGACTCTTCCGCGATACCATCCCAAAGTTAATCCTGTATGAATTCGCCACTTCCTCACTTCACTTCGCCTGTAGGCCACGAGATGCGCGCAAAATTAGTTCGGAATATGTGGTTTCTGATTTGATCGGACTCACTTCATTACGAATACTTTCCTCGACCATCCAGCAGAATAGGACGCTGTAAGGAACCCTGGTTGCTATCCTACCGAGACAAGTGCCGTATCATAATAGAGTAATACAATTTTATCAAGTCGGGTACAGAAATCGAAACATTTTCAGAAGCTAATCTCTCAATAAACGCAGCTTTACGTGTTTTGCAGAGCGATGATGATAATCCATGTCTCCAAAATGAATGAGACCTCTTTTATGAGCAGATATGATAGCGGAAAACGAGCCAATTTTCTCAGAAAGTGTTGGATTATCGGAGGAAGTGAAGACACTCATCTATCATTCTTGATTTCGAGTCTTCCTTTCTCTCGATGTTTCTCTTTCCCAGAGCCCTTTACCGAACATATTAAGAAGAAAAATATCAGGAGTATGGTCAGACCTCGAAATGTAACATAAAATAGTATTCTCGATTTACACGACTTGGCAACACTTTCTGAGAGAACTGGCTCGTTTTTCGCGATCACTTCCTTTCACAAAGAAACTACAATCGTTTTCTAGACATATGTAGGTTATCACGATAGCTCTGCGGAACCCGTCAGTGCGACCATTGAGATTAGCTTTTCAAGAGGTTTCGTTTCCACACACAAGTTGATAATTTTTTCTATTCTCTCAAGATACAGTGCTTATCACAGTTGGGTAGCAGTTAGTAGGATCTACGGTCATCTTCTGCAGGATCGTCGAGGAAATCAGTCGTAATAAAGTGACCCCGACCAAATTCTAGCGTGAACTGATACTTCGAGAATTCTTGTGACTCTTTAAAAAGGATTTCCTTTGATGAAACTCCAACGCGGTTCTGCTCTTGCTGTCACCTGAGAAACAAAAGGGATAAACTATTTGCGAAATTCCGTCTAGCAAAAATAAAATGCAGCGGAGAGACATTTTGTGGAAGTCTGATTTTGAGGGATAGGCAGAGTGAATTTTTTCAAAAAAAGGTGAAGATAAAAAATTGCAGCCTTTTCGAATTGAAACTTCTGTTGATATACACAACTGTGTTTATATGCACCACACTTCCACTCTGGAGAATTTTCCGCAAACAGCTCCGGATATGAGTTTTCGGGAAACTTGTAGATGGCGCATGGGAGTATCATTATGCGGTGCAGGGTATCTGTGCTGTGCCTCCACACTTTGGTGCCGTTTCTTTGATACTGATGGATCAAAGGAAGAACCCGTGACGAGCGAAAGATAGACGCTACGTGCTGGCTTACGCAGGGAATAGTACGTCAACAAGACATTTTCACGAGGCTGGGTGAGCCAAGGAATTCCATGGTAAGAGAGGGCGGTTACCAAAACTTTTTCACAGGACAATGTCAGACTTTGCGAATCCGGCAAATCGCTAGTCGCTGGTTCCCTACTCGTTAGCCAAAAATGTTAATAAGAACAACATCTATCTATAATTAGGACAGTGGAAGAGCTTTGTGACGAATAATGTCAAATGCCTTACTTGTTGATTCCGCTCTAGAATCCAAGAGATGGAAATATGCGACATCACCCCTCCACACTTTGCAAAAAGAATGCTGTACCGCTCTCTCCGGACTGTGCAGGAGCAGGTCTCTGCCCTTGTCACCCCTTCTTTCTATTCGAGCCTTCTAAACAACAACAAAAGAACGTCCGTATCGCTCATTTTTCAGCACCAATAAATTACCTATTAATTTCTCAGGAGACCTAAGGGTGCGGGACGATGCAGGTTTCGCAGCGAAGGGTATGCCTCAAGCTGTTTCGCAGGGCCATACACGCGCCACTCGAGCCGCTGTCCGCCCATCCTCTTGCCATCTGACTCTAGCCGCTGTAACATAGGTAGTGTTGATGAGCTTAGCATCGATGAGACACAATTAAAGCAACAGTATGACAGAAACCAATA
>KZ345133.1:248460-262661 GCA_002352805.1 Teladorsagia circumcincta
AAAGATTTCTTAAAAGTTTGCTTTTCCAGAGCAGTTTCACCTCTTTGCGGAAAACCCCAATTGTTTTTTTTTTCTTAATCATTTTCCGTGCAGGTTATTGTTTTGTACAATAATTTTGAAAGAATTCGAAATCGTTTTGAACTGAATACACGCATGTGCAAGGAAAATTTACCAAGGTACAATTATTTGAGGAAATGACTTTTCAGTGAGCCTCAGATTTTAGGAGTTCCCAGAAAATCATGAAAATGCAAAGCAGATAATGTGAAATTCTGTAGATTTTCTCAGAAAATTCGTCTCACTTTATGGAATGAGAAGTTTTCGAATTCGAGACAAATTCAGTAGTTGTCGGCTAGAAAAACTCTCGTAGATTTCAAGTCTATTGAATTAGCTCAAATCCATAGATGAGCAGGCAATTGTGCTGTTCATTGTACAAGAGGTTCACGATGTTCTCCACCGCTTTCTAAGAGAAACAACATGCTCCATCGCCGGCCCGTGCTACAACCCTGACCATATTAGCACTTCTTATAAAAGAGGTTTTTTGAGACATGGAGTGCTTTTTCGAAATGGTTTCCTGCATGTTGTAGGTACCAATGCGAGGAACACAAAACCATGGTACATTTAAGCTGAACGGCCCCGTGATGAACAAAAAGTGATAAGGAATTGTCCAAGGTTCAATCCCCTGATGATAAAAAAATTTGCATTTCACGTTGGAGCTTCAGTTGCTCCAAATAGGGCCAGCGGTATTAGTACTTCCATATTCATTATCAGAGCAATCAGTAACAATTGGACTCAGAATTTCACCGGACTCTGACGACAAAAGTTGTTACGCCAGAAAGGCGCCAGAAGGCGCCGAAGTCGCATAAATTGGAGCCATCGAAAAAATGGATGTTATATCATTACAACAGAGGTTATAGGAAAAATTGAGATTTTGACCTATTTCCGAAAAATTAGCCATTGATATAGTCAGTAGTCCATGGTTTTCACGAGCGAGTGAACTGAAAAGGGGTTCCTCATAACCCTGTTCAAATAATAAAGCATTCCACTACAGAATAGACAATGACAGGCAGCCAAGCTGGCAGCGGACAACCAGGATGCGCACAATACTTAAAGGCAAAATTCGGGCTCAGACCCACCTAATAAGCGCTTAGAGTGGTTAGAAGTGCGTGGAACGCAGGTGCAGAAGAAGCGCCACGTTCCTGCATCAAAACGCGTCATGAAGACGCTAGCCGCCAAGGATTTAGACTCGCGCCACCAGATGAGGCTCGCTCCACCCACCGTTCGATATCTCGTCTGCATCGCAATGGGGTCTGCTATGCTCTCTCTACTCGGAATTGTCTGCCACTCTCCGCGCTCACGTTATCTCTCATCACTCTGCCGATCTTTTGAACAACCCCGCAGCGTAGGGCAGAAAGCTCGTATTTCCTCTGTATTCCATCATTTTTTTTTACCTTTTTCCACTGGCGGTCCACCTCCTACTCCCACTTTCACATTTGGGTGGACTACCTCATCAATTCAATCCTAAATTTTGCCTTTAAAGGAATCTTCCACGGAAAAAGCTCCGCCTCCATTATCACAGGAAACGATACCTTGAAGGAATCAACGGAAAGAGTGATCATTTTGTCTTGTGTGTAGGATTACTATTAGGGGAAAAGTTTTGAGAAAAGTTTTGACACTCGCAACCGTGTTGCGTGCGAATGCGGCAAAGCAGAGCCATAGGACAAATGGGGGAAAAGGGCATGGTTGGTAGATTGTCACTATAGCTGAACGATAATGTACTTCGTCGTTGGAAGTAAGTTATCATCAACTGAACTATGTCCGACAGACACAACTACCGGCGTCATCCGTTTCATTACCACGAATCTGGTCCCTCCGCCACTCAAGCCTTGAATGAGTTATGGTCGTCGATGGGCAGCAGTGCACCCTCACTTCACACCTGCTATAGGTGTACGCTCGCTTCTCTAGAAGAGAGATTTGCCTCGACAAAGATCTTCGAAGAGCAAGCCCATGTTCCTCTATGACCGACACTCTTCCAGCTTCCCCTCTAAGCAATCCCTCTCAAAGTTTGAGGGGAATGGAAAGGACGATTGCCACTCCCCATTCCACCATCCACAGGATTCTGCGCAGAAGTCGCGTTCTTGCAGCGCTCAGTGGAGTTATCCCCCACTCTCTAACGGAACACGGGCGTTGAGTGCGAGTCGATGTGTGCCAACAACTCGACCGTAAGGGAATGATGACATAGACAGACTTGACGATCGCTCAGGAAGATAAGCGGATGTCATGTGAACATCCACACAGGGACCTGCCATGGCTTCCAGTGGAAGTGAAGCCACAACCAACCCCGAAGCTATGCGACCGCAACAATAAAGAAATGATCTCCATATTTTTCTGCTCACCGGATGAGATCCTTCTCGAGGGTACTGCTGTGACCGCTAGAGCATTATACGAACAGCTGCGAGAGAAGGTGTCTCGAGCCCCCATTTTACATCAATTACAAGAAAAATTCCTAATAGGATAGGCAGTGCTTGACCACATCGCGCGAGGACAACGACGGAGGAGCTGGAGAACTTGGCATCATCTGACTACCCCACCCTCCGTATTCAGCTGACCCTACCCATTGTGACTAGCATGTCTTCAGAAGGCTACAAGGTCATAGCAGAATGAAAAAATCCAACAACCGTCAGGAGGTCAGGTGTGCAATAGGTGAATTGATCGCGTTACGCTCCTCTTCCTGCTAGGAGAAGGGCATCAGCGCTCTGCTCAATCCATGGAAAGGGGTCGTGGCTAAGAGGGGCCACACATAGATTACTGATCCTACGTTTCTTTCGTAGAATTTTCTGTTGCACAAGCAGACCGAATTTTCTCAAAACCTTTCGGACGCCCTAATATTATCGAAACTAACGCTGCTATTCCGTTCTTTTTGTTATGCTCATGAGGCTAGGGGTCTGAGGTATAGATAAATCTGTGGTACTGGGGGCGGAGCTTTTTCCGTGGAAAATTGCTTTGAGTATACAGATTCTTTTCTCCATGAAGACGTGATATGTTAGCCCTTGGGCTCTCCTACACACGAGGCTTTATCTCCATAGCTAGTGATATTTCAAGGACTGCAACGTGGCGAGAGATGTTCCCTATGAAACGAGACTTCAGTTTCCGTGAATCAACAGGGCATTCCACTTGATTCTTGCGCCGCACGTTAATGTCCGTCAGCACGCATGACGAGCTGAAGCCCATGGTCACTCCACTTTTTCGAAGTTGGCCCGAAAACTCGATTTTCCCTGAAATTTGGGGTATGGAGGTGATCCAAGGTCCTTATCACGAACATGACGTTCGTTGCATCATTACCACTTGGCACCAGTATGGCGCCCGCCAGTTTCTGATCGAAAACCCAGGGCTACTGATGGTCCTGATCGTGAATGTAACATAAATTTCGGCGCTGAAGCCACCTGGTGCCGATTCGGAGGTGACAATCAAAAATGCAAAAACGTGTCTTGGAGTGAATTCGAACCAGAGCGTGCGTCCTGCCGTGCCAATCCGAGTTCATCACGCTATTTGTGACCACCAGTTTGCTGCGAGTGACAGGGTACCGACGACTCCTATGAAACCTCCACACTTTCTTCAGCACTACCACCGACAGTACCTCAATTTTAAGAGAATTTCACGTTGTTTTCAAAATCATCTTTATCGGTTCCCTTCAATGTGCAGGCGATCTCCTCTAGAATTCCTAAAGGATGTGAAAACATCCCATTCTCAACAAATTTTTTGACCTTTTCCTTCAAGGAGCCGCTCAGCAAAATCGAATGTAGTATTGTAGCCACGTGAGAGTCCCTATGTACAGCATGCAAAAATTGCTTTGGAAAGGCGCTCCACACTCCATTCGCGACAATGTCAGCCACCGGTGAGCGACGCGAAGATGCTCACTTGGGACCATTTCATCCACCGGTGGCCCTCATGGAAGAGTTTCAGCAAAAGATTGATTGTTGATTTTACCGCTCCACCTCACTGCAAGAAAGGGTCACGATGGACAATGACCCCCACCGGTAGCTGCCATTTTGCGATTGTCTCAATCGAACTGGTCCGAACGGGCAGTTGAAAATCCTGCGCGGTCGCGAATGGGTTGGAAGTGCCTAGCGTTCCACAGACGCTAGTGAAGGTGCGACGGTGGCACGACCACCACCTTGCGCGGAAGGGCTCCTTCAGTGAGACTTAGTCTGGACCTTGTCTTTTTGTCTCGAGATCGATTGGAAGAGGATACGTACGGGTAAGCTCAAGGGAGAGGGTCGTACTGAACCTGAGCATTTACTTACGCTACGACTGACTTTGACACAGGAAACTTCTCTCGTTCTGGTTTTATTTTCTACATATAACACTTGTTATCTCATGCTTGGGTTCCAACTTGTGAAAAAAAAGGAAACCCTAAACCTAAGCCATCCATCAGTTATACAGGCACTATCGCAAGATACGGGGTAATCCCGTAGGATAATGGTAATATGGGATACGCATAACAAGTTCTCCTACTGTTTTCATAAAAAATTATCACTCAACTAATCGACTAGGAATAAACGCCTAGTAACTATAAACTGGAGAAGAAAAAGAACCATTTTATTTTCGTTTTGGAGAGGAAACAATGGGAAGATGAATTGCATTCGGAATTATCGTTCGATTGAAGGGTTTAAAAGACTCGTCACTACGCGTCACCAGTACAGCATTTGATTAATAACCGGATAAGAGAGAGGCAAACTATGTACAGCATTGTATGATAATCGATTGAACACAGTAGGAACGGTAGCAATCAGACAACTAATCGATAATCGTGCTTTAAAAAGTCTTCACCGATTTTTTGACTGTAAATTAACAAAACAGCGAGATAAAACCGAAAGATAATGGAACCCTCAGCATCTACAAACGCAATTTCGAACTAACAAAAAATTAGAATAAAAAAACATCGATATCGGAAAAATATTTACATCATTTCAGGAACAGGAGCAAATACATATGAAACAGTTCCTTTAAAACTTCCCATTCGTTTTTTGGGCATCACTAAGACAAAGAGTCAATTTGGATAGCGTCAGCTTTCAGTAGACGCTCACAAAAATTTTGGTTCCATACAATAAAGACTCAAATTTCATAAAATCACACTAAAATATGACTATCAATATTTTTGAAAAAAAGTGAAAAGCTTAGTTTGAAATCATGACCACCAAAAGTTAGTTCGAAAAATAGAACCTTTAAATGTTGAAAAAAGAGCAAAATGAAGTTCTCACTCGAAACGACACATGGCAAGAGGTGCAGACGCGCGCGGTCGCGTCGCGGTTACTTAAGGATCTTTAGACTCCTGCCACCTTAAACGGGTTTGACATCTGATATAAGCTTTGCATGATGAGTTTTAAAAAACTGTTGACGGGTTTTATTTCGTAAACGGTCCTACCATGACGCGACTGAGCTCAACTGCTTTTCTCGAAAAATAGTCGTTCAACTTGGTGTGCACTCCGAGCAATGATATCTGACAAACGTATCAATAACCTCAAAAAAGGCTTGGCGAAGGCGATCAATAAATCAATAACACATTCAGCTGCGGAGCATCTTATGAATTTTACATATAAAAACTAAAATTATAGAGGTAGAACTAACATTGTGTTAGTTGTGCACTTGCTGGGTTCAGATAAAACCGGGAAGCCAAAGAAGCAATGAATAATTCAGAAGTACCAAAAATGGAATGGCAAAATACGAGGCCACAAATTCCAGCTTCCTTGATTCGATCGATGATGAAAGCGACGGCTATCGTTCATTGGATTGATCGGCCGTAGGTCGTCGATCGAGGAATGATGATCGGTTGGTGACACTGCCACAGGTCACCGTGCCCTGCTCTACATGTAGAGAGGAGGAGTGAAGAGAAGAGAATGAATGAGAAGAGAGTGAATGAAGCAATATTGAAGGTCTTCGAACCCCCTGATTTCAACTTGCGTAATCCATGCCAGAAAACTAGAACAATTTTCCTACCCTCCTCATCGGGGACAAATCAATAATCAACGTCTGTACATCTGGGAGGTACTGAACTCTCAAGGAGTAAAGGCAGTGATCACAATATCTAGATGGCGTTGCGGTAAAGATGACGTCATTAAATGTCATCGGTGGAAGGGAGTTGAAGGCAATCCCAGCCACACCGCGCTGAGGGGTTTAGTCCACCAATGGTGTACAATGACGCAATCGGAATTGCACCGCCCTCTACCCATCGTGGTCACTGCCTTTAAGTTGGCTGCTGTCATCAGAAAGGGTGAGCGGTGGGCAGTAGCACATTAGAGGATATGGCGGCATCGATTATTCGATCTTCAAGATGGGGCTGAACTGGGTCTAATCGCAGGCGCGGATCGAATTTGATTCGGATGGACAGGATTATTCGGTACGGAGCAGTGGGTGTGAGGCCGATAAGGCTCTGCGAATCGAGCGATTCCAGGAGCGACCTGCTGGCATCGCAACGCGACCGCGGGCCCTAGCGATTCGCTCGATTCGCAAAGTCTAACATCGGCCTGAGCGGCTAGCCAGCATTGCGATCGAGAGCTGTTTTCGGCTGGCGATTTCCCCGTAACTTTCAATGGATTTACGCCCGCCCATCCCCTCCCTCCTCTGTCTTTCTTATCAAAAGTCAGCTAGCTACCCGATGAAGCATGTTGAAATCAGAACATGTTCGTAAGACGATGATAGAGAGCGAAGAACAGGGCACAAACATTTAGTCATAAGATGGCACAACACCGGCAGAGACCTGAAATTAAGAAAGCATTAATATTCTAGGAATTGGTTGTCGAATACTGCCGCGCTTTCGCGCTTTTAGCCAACTTGACAGTTCATGAGTCACTGCTGATCATGACTGTGAAGCAGAAGGGGACAAAATCTGCAGTTTGGAGAACCTCAAGCGTAATTTCAAGAAGTTGAAGAGAACATAAATAAGTAAATAACAAATAAAAAAACAAAACATTTAAATAATGGCTTATACATCCAAGTGTTGCATTGTGTTTACTATATCTATACAACACTTATGCTACCTATCTACACTCAGGTAAAGCCCGCAATGAAGTGACAACTAGCGCGCGAAAATAAGGTTGTGCTAAAAATGTTGTCTGCCGCCAGTCCACTTTTTCTGACAGCATTGAGGTACTTACCCTTTCAGGGTTTGGAATAGCGGACTCGAGCCCAAGAATCCAAAGAGGAAAATATCACCGTTTTCCGGAGCTTTTCAGGTTTCAAAGACATCGTGCTCCTTATAGGTGTTCACCGATGAGTTAAGCAAACCAGCCCGTTTGGCGTTTCTGCTGGGGCTGTATGCTGAATGTTGGGGAGGGGATAGGGTCCCCGACGGTGGACGAACTACTCCAGCTCGTTCGATACGGTAGGGGAGTGACGACGCAAGTGGTGCAGCTAGGTCCAAGCTCCGCCAAAAGGGCTGATTTGTTTACCGCAAGACTAAGCCTTGGAGAGAGGACGGTCCTTGAATGTCCGTCCCTTCTCCAAGGCTTAGTCCTGAGGTAAGCATCAAGTTGAGGCGATCGAAGGACCGAGTTTAAGTAGTCCGTCCACCGTCGGGGAGCCCATCCCTCCCCCAGTATTCAGCATACGCCCTTTGCAGAAACGCCGAACGGGCTGGTTTGCTTACCTATTCACCGATCGCTGTCAGCGCTTACATCAGAGTAGAGGCCAGTTTTGGCCAAATTATAGCCATAGGGGACATGTTCAAAGCTCAAGCAGTTTGTATCACGCATCTTTTTTGAATATTGCTTTTTCGCGATAAAGGCACAAGCCTTCCAAAAAGTGGGTTTATCTCATTTTTAGGAGGCTGCTCTAAAAATGTGAATGGCAACTCAACCTAAGAAAAGAAGCAAAAATAAAAACATTAACGACAGCGGGTCGTAACATTCCGTAACCATTTACGCCTTCTATTCTCTGACACTCAGTGAACTTTCAGAGAACGATTCTTAACTTCGAGAATGCCGACAGTCAGCTCCACTATAGTGAACGCGGTTAGTGAATGGCATACATCAAAGGTAATAATACGATGAACAATGGAAGAAGTGTGCCAGTAAGTGCAAATAAGTAACAATCAAATCTCCTATGAATATTGTGTTCTAAGTATTATAGAGCTTAAAGGAACTAATCACGAGGGTTGGAAGGTTGTGCAGTTTTTATGATGTTCTTGTATGTCATTGGTGGATACTACGCCTCAACGAACTGAGGGCGTGGTTGGGGCCGCATTTTGACACCCCTCCACCAATGAGGTTCAGTACGTCATCAGAACTGCACCGCCCTCCAGCCATCGTAATCACTGCATTTAATTCACTAAAAACAAGATAGCATTGTCTGAAGTCGCGTAGTAATAACTGAAGAATCTTCAACAACACTACTACTTGGAATCGAGTGTACGACAAGTTAGGCTGCTTGCAATTGCGCCGCACACACACAACAATTTTTTCAGCATAACCCTCAACATCAATGAATAGCACCATGACTTCATGTGGCTACTTTTCAGCTTTTCGAGTAAGGCATCCGTTAGCAAATGGACTTGAAACTACTATGAACTGAAATACGGAAAGAAATAAAAACAAACGTGAAAAATACCTGCTCGGGCTGTAGCCGGATTAGCTGGTGGTGTGGCTGGGGCAAAATATGCATGAATTTCCACGTGAGGTCGATGATGCTGAAAAAATTGTTCAAGTATACAAAACAATTCACAAACGGATCCAGATAAGGACAAAACACGGATTTCCGGCGCTTCTCCCAGAAAAAGTAAGAGAGAAAGACCAAAAAAAAATTGCTATGCAAGACAATATGGCAGGAATCGTTAGAAATCACTGTCTCTATACCAATGTAATATTAGGTCGGCTACACGAAATAATTACTCTTGAGCACAGCAAAAGGTCTTATGATAGCAGTGAAATATTGAAAAAGTGACAAAAACAGAACGCGAGCGAGCAACTCTACTGCGCATCGCGTTGTGTCAACGCACGACCTCTAATAATCCTCTAATAATTCAGCCTCTAATAATATAATTCAGCCTCAGCCTCTAATATTGGGCTGAGCCATAATTTCTGGCCGAATTTCGACAAGTTCATTTCTTTGAGTTTTTTCTTCCCCGAAAAATAACTGATCAACAATATCATCACGTTCGCAATAGCTGATGTGCGTCCATTTGCTAGGGAGGGAATGTATGCATTCCTTCTCAAAACGAGTGGAGCTATGGGATGAAGAGTTCAGAGAGGTCGTTTTCGTGATGGTTGTATTCAGTGACCCCTTTCTCTCGAAAGTTCTGCTTCAGAGCATCGGGAAGGGGATAGTACGATAGAGTAGTGTTGTGGCTATGCGAAGGATGTGGCATCGCGATCCAGCCAGTTTTCCTCAAAAGGTGGCGAGTTATCTTCGCAATGTGGGATCGGGCGCTCATCCGGAGGAAGGGGATTCTGAGACGTTTCAGATGGTTCTCTCGCACTGCTGTGGCCAACTTCGGAGTTATTCCATGGTTATCTTCGCAGCAGTTGTCTGTATAAGACGAAGCGGCTCTCAAAGCGGGACACCCGGCGAATCTTACAAATCGGGGTGATATCCTCTGATGAAAGAGCTCGGGTTTCGGGTGTGACGGCAGGTTCAGGCTGCGAGATAGCCATACGGCGTGCCGCGTGTTGTTGTCGTAGTGGACTCATGACTCATCTCCACTAGTTACCGACTAGGGAAAGTCCAGACTTTGCGGGCGCAGAATGAAATTTCTGCACATGGTCAGGTCTGCTTCTTGGTCATGGTCAGTCGATGCATGCCGTTTCCATCGGAACTTCATTCTGCTAAAGTCCGTTCCATTCAAACAGCTTGTGGTGGTGCATGGTCTGCGCCTAGGCATCTGCTACAAATATCAGGTGGTAGCGTCCGGGTAAACTCTCGATTCATAGCGCAATGGGTCCCCATCGGAAGTGACTGGGGGCCTTGGATGAGGTCGAACTCAGCAGCCTGTATCGTCTTTGACGATGCTTTCAAGTCAATAGCTCAGCGCCCAATCAGTAGCAAATACTGAGGCAAACACAGCGCTGATCTTGCTTACTGCACTCCTTGTGAGGTTCTTTTTTGAATGATCGTTAACCGTAATCGCCTGCTTTGGTCGTTGATCAATCTCGATCCCAACTTAGTTACCTCGCTGCCCTTTGATCATTTGAAACATCCTAGTTAAAGGTACTGATGCCTCCTCAAACATAATAACTTATTTCGTAATGAGACTAATTTGACATGAAGAAAATTCATTCTGAAAAAATTCGGCCAGAAATTATGGTTCAACCCAATAATTCGCAATCGATACCTATGGCAGTGCGCCAATGGTATACACTGCGTTTCATAATTAGTCCACCCTAAATTTTCGCTATTCCAAACTTGCTGTGCATTTTCGGAGAATGCTGCTATTACCAATGGATTTCTCATAACAAAAAACCCCGGTAAGGTTTTTCTGAGGATATTTCTACCTGAAGCAACCTAAATATCATTTTTAAAGGAATTCTCGCCGTTTCGCAAGATCGACTAACACTGCTTGTCAAGAAATTTTACTACGACAAAAAGACACTATAACTTCTCAATGATGGGATGACCCTCCATTATCCGTGAGAACCTCACTAATGCGTATCGGCATGCTCGCAACCAAGCTGGCCAGCAATGGGATCCAAATTTGTCCAGCCGCTGGTAATGGACAGTTTTACTTTTCCGACTGTAACATTTTGCTTTTGTGTCGCCGCAAATCTCATTCAAAATGGAGGCCCAAGGATTCTCTATCAGATTTTATGCCGGACAACATGCGGACCACTTGGGAAATGCCACATTTTTTTCTGCAATCCAATCTGACGTGGAGCGGCTGGCATGGATAGTCGCGATATCGCGCATAAAAGTTGAGGAGCAAGTGCGGTGATGTAGAAGAAATGTTAAAAGTCCCTCCATAAGGGCTCGAGGGTACTCAACAGAATCCATATGATAGGAAGCGAAAGCGTGTTCCCGCTGTACAGAACAAAACACGAAAGAGCATCAAACCATAGGGGATTCTTCGCCGAAATTACGTCGTCTTGGAACCAAAGACGATTTGCGCAGATTCCTGCGACGCCCTCCCCTTCTGTCAGGTCTACCTAAGCTATGCTTTCTTCAAGTCGCTCAGATCACCAGGAACACGCACTGAGGAAACAGAGGTAGAGATCGCGTAGCGTCGTACTTGCAATATCTTCATCAAAAAGTTGAGGTGTTTTCTCAGACGAATTGGAGACCTGCGATCATGTGCCGCTCCGATGATCTTGGGATACTCTTCCTCGATCCTTTGATAATGTTTTCACTCCCCTGAGTAATCTACACATAGTGGTATTTCTCACGGAAAGCCTAATTTCATCTCGGACCTTGCTCATGCTCCTCGAAGAATCCGACACAGAAACCGCTCAGTTCTTCTTCAATCTTGATCAGGATGGAGCTTTTGTTTCTAGGGCCACTCTTCTTTCCGCACTCATGAGAACTCCGCTCGTAGTTGCTCAGGCCGTATAAGACCGGCAGGTGTAGTTAGCAATTCTCCTCCTCAACCATCCGTCCCCAATAAGTGATTTCACTTGAGCTTGTTATTGGTAAGAGAGTCGAGTGGCATGAGCCATGGTAAACTGGATATCGAGTAAGTTCGTTTATACCCCCGCTTCCCAAATTCCCTCTACAGATAGGCAAAAATGAGAGTTTTTCATGAGTGACCCAATAATTATTAAATGGTGAAAATTCGTTCAACAAATGATATTTGGGTTACTTTAGGTAGAAATTTTTTCAGAACATCATTATTGGGGTTTTTCGTTACGAGGTATCTATTGTAATAGCAGCACTTTAAAAAATGCACAGCAAGTTTGGAATAGCAAAAATTTAGGGTGGACCTATAATTATGAAACGCAGTGTATGTGATATAAATACACCCCGCCTTGAAGTTTTACTGATGCATGACTTCGACTATTGTAACTTTTACCCCAAGTTGTCAGTATACTCGAAACACATACCTTGAACCTTTGGATGGCTTCCTTCGAAACATTCTGACAGTCATATAAGTCGATACGTTTCAATGCCTTCGCGTGTCTCATGTGGGAAAGGGCCGAATCCGTGATCTGAGGGCAATTGTCCAGCTCCAATACCTGTGATGAAAACACTTATGATATGATCGAAGGGAAAAAGATAAAATACAAAATAAATAAGAGTCGATTAAGCCAAACGAAATCCAATTCCAGATTAAATGACAAAAATTAATGCTCATGATATATTGACTCAACATTGGGTATAAAATCCCAGGCGAATGCATAGTACATAGCGCATCAGTACTTATATCTTCAGTACTTCAAAAGTACTTGAACTGCACTACAAAATACGAGAAAGTGTCGGGTGCAGACCATATACCACAACTGACGACGGCCGCAAAAACGTGGCAGTTGGCAACGCCGCCTTTTCGCGGCCGTCGTCAGTTATGGTGTGCGGTCTGCACCCGACACTTTCTCGCTTTTTGAAGGGAGGGTATATTTTCATACCCTGTGAAACTGTTCACACGAAATGTCGAAAAAAAAAATTAAAAAAAACGTTAATGAGGCGAACACAGCCACACAATTATGATGACGTCTACTAGACAAAATCCGACTCATTGCACAAAAATTCCCACTAATTCGAAGCTTTTCAGCGAGGCTTCTCGATGCACAGACAGAGAGCTAGAACTAGCAGAAGCAGGCTTCTTGTACGCAGCGCTAGGAGTATCAAGAAACAAATAGGGCAAAGACTTGGTATGCATTTTAAGGATTCTAATTGACGCACTTCATACTTTTCTCAAACAAAAACCGCCCAGTTTGCAGGAGCATCTAGTACTGGAGTCAATTGATCAAGAAAGTCGCACACCCTCATCGCAACGCGCGGTTCAGGGACAGGTGGACGGGGCTAAGTTGAATGAACACGCGCCGCATAGGCGGTGCGCGGTTACGGTGGCTCCTGACCCATACCCAATCTATGAAAAAGTGAGGAATATCTTGATTTCAGTCCAAGATCGATTATTAATGAAAAATTTCTCCGAAAGGACCTGCCGAAGCTCTTGCCGAAAAAAAAATTACTACCTCAATTCCCAATGCCATGAAAGGTGCCAAAATTAACACTCAGATATATCATACCTGCAACTTTTCCTTGTTGTTGGTGCAAAGGCAATGAATTGACTCGTCTGTGATGAGCTCACAATGAGAAAGGCTCTAAAATGAAACGAAATATGATGTTAGAAATAAGGTGAAGAAGACTAACAGGTCATTTAGAGAATTTCTGAAAAACGAATAGGGGTCAACGTTCCAAAGCTATATGTAGGAAACATGGCGAAGGATTGCCAAGGATGGCGTACCACGTGTATAAATAAAAAGGATTTGTAGAAAATCGAAAACTGTATGGTGTGCCAACTTAAAAAAAAAAATTCACAACTACCGTTTTGGAGCCTCAACGAGACACCTCCTAACAGCAGTCTTGAACAAGTCACTCACGTGATACCCCATCACAATCCTGCCCCTTTCTATAGCATTCGATTCTGAAACCAGGTGACACACTGACGGCACAAGATTTCCGGCACTATTCAAATATTACGACCCCAAAAACTCAAAATTTTATCTTTTGTCGAAACTTCGCCTATAGAGGTAATTCGGTGCCCTGATCACGAAAATGAGGTTCAGATTGCCATTCGGCAACAATTGGCGCCAACTTGGCGCCAAGGGTGTTTTCACGCAAATTCGCTGTAAACTTGCACATAGGGGTTATTTAGGCTCCTGATTACGAATCTAAATCTAATCTTCGTTTTTGTCATTCGCGCTGTTTGAGGCATATTTTATGCTCTCCTAAGCTCTCTCACTTATAGTGCACAGGACTGAGCCTAGGGAGGGAGGTGAGACTATAGAGTGGGGTAGGCCAAGTACCGTTTGGCAAGTTGAAGGGTGTGAGAACACAAGTACTTGGCTTACTCACTTTGGAGCCCTCCCTTCTCCAAAAGCTTGGTCCTGATTGCAATCTCATTAGTGAGAGGGAGCAGGCAAGCAAGAAATAAGCGCCAAATGGCGCCAACATCAAAAACGGAAGTTATATCCGTAATAAGGCCCCCAAACAACCCCTATACAGAAGTTTTCAGCGGATTTGGTGAAAACACCCTTGGCGCCCAATTGGCGCCAATTGGCGCC
>KZ345134.1:19128-30327 GCA_002352805.1 Teladorsagia circumcincta
ATAAGCAGTCCGCCTCGGCCTTTCCGCGCTGCTTCCAGTGCGCGCGAAAATGCAAACTCACGCTCCAATGCTAAATTCGGTTCCTCGCGAGAATGCTAATCACGAGTATATAGCTGAATTGTGATATGTTTCGGGTCGGGTATGGGGGGTCGTACCGAGACCCTTCAGAAGGGGGGGGGGTCGTAAAATTTTGGAAATTTGTCCAACGTGACGGTTGACCCTGCCTTACACTTCTTTTTTGGAACTGCCAAAACAGCTCAGCGAAAACGAACATGGCTTTATGTTCCCAGCATGCGTTCCTACGATATGCAGGAAACCGTTTTCAAAAGCCGCGGGTCGTCCTAAAAGACCCCATTGTAAGATCAAGTTTGTAGTCAAATCTGAGATTTTGACCAAATTCCAAAATAGCCGGTAGGTAGTATCCATCCAAATAATCATCATTAATCATCGAAGTCTAGTCCTGGGATGAATTGGTTTCGGCCATGCAAGAAGAAGAAAAGGAGTGCCTGGCTTTCATTCTCGCATAATTCATTATTTGCACGGCATTGTTTCCAAATACGAACGGTCGCCGTCCTTCAAAAAAAAAAGTCAGCCGGCTGTGTGTTCAAGGACTGGCCCAACGGCCCAACTTTTCGAATTTGTCTGGAAATTAGCCGCCAGGGGTATTTGACGCCCTCAGTACGGAAATCAGCTTCCCTGCAGTCAAAAACGCGTGAAGCAATTGGTTCGATCACTGTCGCGCTCAAACTTTCTATAGCGCATTGAAAGTTGGGAAAAACGCAATGTGCGGTCCCGAACTCGTAAGAAACAAGCCACGGTCAAGCAAAGATAAAAGATGCATGATAAATTGCTGTGTAATGACCATTGTAAAAGAGGAAGAGAAAACGATCACGGCACCGATCCTGTGACATTTATCCCATGGAGCCACCGCTCTAACCACTGTGCCACCAACGCCCAAGCGCCGTTGCCTTGTTCTTCTCTCGGATGTTGCTAGTGCTGAGGCTGACTCCTGAGCGTGTTAAGCAGCGTGAAAATCAGAATGTCCGTAAATCTGCCCAGGGAATCGTTTGGCAGATTTTGAAAACAGATTCGAGATTAGCATCCAAAACCTCACACCATGATATGCGTTTTATTCCACATGACCTCTTCGACCCATCATCCTTCCCCGTAGTAACATTGCATCTCCGAAGTAGATAGTACGATGATGACGCAATTATGAGGGGTAACACAGTCGCTTTCTTAACACATTCACGCTGATGGCCGCCCATATGGGCTGCCAACAGCATGTGCTCCTGGGACGATGGCAGCCCATATGGCCTGCCAGGTGATACTTGCCTGCCATTTGTTTGTATCATAATCTTTCTTAACATTCTCGATATCAATGAAATAGATAGGGGCTAGTGTATAACCAACCTTCGTCGGCAGAGAAAAACTTTCCACTTCATACTTTGCGCGTTTTCCCGGACGGTAACAGCCCGTATGGACTGCAGCTGAGAACGCGCCAAAAAAGGCGCTCGTCCATGAGAGCGCGTCTGCAAAAATCGCGCTCGTCGCGAATGTGTTAAGGTCCGGGCAACGTCATTGCGAATTCAGCCCATGAAGCTCGTGTGAGATACCGCAAGAAACCACATATTTATTTATTCATTTATTCGATGCACGCTTAGGTGGGCTACTACAATTACTTGGTCACATTAATTCAACAAAATTCAGTTAAGATGGTTCAATTATGATTCAAAACAGAAAATATCTCCAGCCATTTATGAGGGAATAAAGAGTGATATCGTGAGGTTTCTAGCGCTTCCTGCAGGACCTATATTTTCCAAGAAAAATTGCTTTGATCACTTCAGTAGAGAAATGGATGCAAAGAAGAATGTGAAACATGCTTCCCGCAGTAGCCCTCGATCAAGCATCTATTCTAGAGGTTGTAATTAAATTGCTTTGTGTTGTTTTTTTTTTACTACAAAACAATCGAATAGAACATGAGTTATCTAGCTCACATAAGCAGCATGTTACCCAACCAATCCACATTTGCCACACCTAAGGTGATGCTGTGTCCCAACTACAATCTTCACCCTCGCGTGCGACTCAAATGGCCTAATTTGAAACTTTTGAGGCCATATCATGCTTTTATATGCGAGCGATGTTGAGATCTAGATCATTTTCTAAATCGGCACAGTCTGTATAAAAGAAAGGTTGCGGATATGACGGAAAGCGTCAAGCTTCACGCGCAAACTTACTGCGAGTTGTTTTGGTTTGAGCTAACCATAAGAAGTTTCCCTGTTGACGAGTTCAGCTATACAGGCACAATAAACATCCCACTCTCACGAATCACAAGAAATCGTTCCATGTTGCAATGCGTTCAGCGTATGTTCTATTGTCGTGTGTAGACAACCTGGCTCTTCAAGTTACACCCACTTTGGTTACGGTAGCTCTCCGTAAATGCTTAAGAAGGCTTCCTGTCGTGATTTGAGCCCGCATAAAAGACCGAGCATTACTTAGTCATTTTCGAGAAAAAAAAAAACTAAACAATGGGTAATTTTCTGATTTCAGCTGGGTAAGCTCGCGCCGACATCACATAAATACACCTCCACTGGTGCAGTATACTTGCGTACATATAGAGGCTAACGTAACTTGCCCATAATGGCAATTCGACATCATGATTACCTAAGCGACTTTTTTTTGAGCGGTGGCTTCATATGGCACCACTTGGCGTGTCACGGCCCTTGTTTTCACCAAAATCGGTATAAACTTCTGTATAGTGTTATTTGGAACACTCATTACGAACACGACATTCGTATTTGACACTAGCGTTGTTCAACACATATTTCTCGGCTAGAGGGCGCAGATGAGCGGGATAAAAGCTCCAAATAGCGCCCACCGTCGACAATGGGTTTCATATTTGTGGTCAGGGCACCAAATAACCTCTTTAAGGAAGTTTACAAGATTTTCAGTGAGAACAAGTGTCATGACAAGGTGGCGCTACCGGCGCCAGATGGACTGGCGTACTGGCGCCAGATGAAGTGGCGCTAAAAATGGGTGTCATTTTCGTAATCAGGGCCTCGAATTACTTACATGGGCGAATATATAGTAGGTTATCTAGGGTGTACATAATTACACTACAAGAGCAGAGGTGTTTCTTCGTGATATCGGCTTGGGCTCATCTACCGGTGATTAGGGTGCTTTCTTCCAAACGATCTCCATTTACTCTGACGCGGACTTGAAGTTTTGGAAAACGCGCTGGCCGCGGCCAGTCATCGTTCATCATACTCCACAGGTACTATAGGTACTATAGAGTTACTTGGAGCTGATTTTGTCGTGAGGCTCTGTGCTCATTTAGGCTGTGGTTCTTCAAACCTAGAGGTCTTCCACCATAATCTCCATAATCTCGCACTTCAATCAGACACGGCCATAATTTGCGATGACCGTGCCTGATTCAAGTGCGGACGCTTGCTCTTTTTTTTTGATACTCCCCATAGCCTGTAGAGGTTCAGCGCCTTGGTCTCAATCGAAAGAGTCTACCCGGATCTGATGAAAACGCAAATCTCATATCTCCTAATCCCTTTGACGAGAAGCATTCCAGGCGGATCCCATTGGGGTGCGGCCAGACACACAATTAGCAGCGTAAGATATGCCCTCGGCGACGTAGCGTGGCCCTCCTCGCGGCGCTATCAGCGCGGTACACCCACCGACGAGATAATCACTTGCCGCAGGTTTCTAGCCACTTAGCAAAGATAATGGGCAGCACCGATGAGAGTCGCATCAAAATCAATAGGCAAAGAAGGGGTCCTATCTCTCAGGTTCTGAGCCGTTCCTCACTGTTTTTATTCATATCATAACCACTGGCCACCTCCACCTCAATCTAATGGGCTGCTTCTAATCGTAACTCCGCCTCTGAAATCATATGGTACTGGTCGCATGCTCCTTACTAGCTCGCTACTGCAACAAGATAATAAGTTCGAGGAATTAAGGTGGTGCACTCTAAGCGGTACATATTAGGCGTGAATAAAATGTTTTGTGGAAATGCACTTGGCTTCGCTCAAAGTATTGCGGAAATACATATTCAATGAGAGTACGACATAGAGACAAAAGCTCCCTCCTAAAGCTTCATTCATTGAATTCGATGACTCATTGTATTGCATTAGTGGAGGGAAATGAAATCGCTATCACGGCGCTGCATTAGTCTGCCCATCTAGCTATCAGGCAATATTAAATCACGCGGACTGGTAAATAAATTGATGACAGCCCGCTGTGCACGAAGTTACATATCTTTTTTTGATATGTTTACAAAGCCATGACCACCCCTTCAGAATTTTCATTTCTTTAAATCAACACGTAACGGACGGTGTGCGCCACATGGTGACGCACGACATTCAAAATGAATCTTCATTCATTTTTGCAGCATTTCAAATAATACAGATATACTGCCATGGTAAGGAAGAGGCCCTGGCGAACCACCATATCCAGCGCCGCCCTTGCCATACCTATATGGATATCCGTAATCCTTGTAGTATCCGGGTGGCCCACCCGGTCCCCTTTCATGTGGTTCCTCTCGTGGAACAGCAAGAGTGACGATGACCGATATGCCGTCAATGACGAAATATACTGCTGTTCACTCACAACCTTGAAGAATAACAGTTTTCAGGACCGGAATAGCTTCATTGTTGGTAAATTTACGATTCTCAATAAACCACCTTCATTCACGATTCCTTTCTCATTATTACTACATTTCAAAAATAAGAATAGAATTTCAACAACAATTAAACGCGACAGCTCTTATGGTACGTTCGAGTCGTCTGAACATTCTAACGCGTGGTAACGCATTTTGTAGCGCATATGGAGACCCTGGTACTTTGAGAGGGTTTTATAACAATTGAAACACCGCCTTCTTGGCACCTTTTTTGGTCCCAAAACTTCAGAACCAACAAACTTCAAACTATAGGTGAAGAACCAACGCCGTAGAAATCAGGGCTAATTGTGACGATAGAAGAAGGAACAGAGGAAATCAACGGAAAAGAGATCCCTGAGAAGTATGACTAGAATCTGCACGCAACCCTATGTGAAGATACCCGCAAGAACACTGGTAAGCGCAAAACACAGAAAACTCGCAGATAAGTAGAAAAAAATAGTAAAAAAATGGGCGAGGACTCCCTTGCGCGGGGTTTTCTCGAAATGATCAGTTGAGTTTTCGCGCGTGAGCTTGTCTAGGCCCTCTCGGTGAAGTAACCGCAGCGGTCCAGCAGACAGGCTCGCTCACGCAAAAACGCTGCCATCCGTTACATGTTAATGAACTGTAATACTCCTGCAAACCCTCAAGAACTCACTTCTACTCGAAGAATTCCGTGAAAGAAATGAAATCACTATCACGGCGCCGTGTTTGTCTCCTTAGCGGGAGACGCGTAGATACATAAGTTATCGCAGTGGTCTAAATTGTTGAAGGATCGGAGGAGACTTCACTGATGTTCCCACAAATTCTCTTCCACAATGACGTTACAAAGGACAAAGGCTTGATAACTTTGAAAGTTAGAAGGACTCCTCATTGCCACGAGTCTGTCAAGCTTCAATATGCTTCGAATGCGTAGCACCTTCGACCCATTTGATTGTGTTTTGCCGTGGAAATTTATTCATCATTCAAAAACGGGTGTAAACTTCTGTTTTTTGTGAGTTTACGAGAACTCTGACTTTTAATAGATTTGTGGTGTCTCTATTGTTGTCTAAATCATTCATTTCGCCACGGGACGATGTTCAGTAACTTTGTAGCTGCGAAAATAGTGCTCTCTTTTCAACACTCCTCGAAAACAAACTTCTCCAAAGTGCAGTAAAATAGGTTCTGACGCTGGTCCTATCGATGAAAGAACAATTCGATAAGAGGAGCAGCTTGAAAACAATTTTTAGAATGATGTGAATGAAAAGTAAAGCAGCATCATTTGTCTCTCAGGTTTATTACGATGCGAATATTTCCGAGAAAGATACACCGAAAATCTATTTGAACTTCAAAAACCTCGAAAAATCACAACAAAACAGAAGCCCATGTCCATTTTCTATGAATGACTGAATAACTACTATCCTCGATTGACATGGAAGAATAACACGATTGACAACTAATGATGAGGTTTTAGTAAGGGATTACATAGAGACTATCAGAGAAGACGCCACGAATATGACTCTTCCTCATGAGAAATTCATGAATTCACTAATGTTCCCACAAATTCTCTTCCTTGGTGACGTTACAAAGGACAAATGCTTGATAACTTTAAAAGTTGGAAGGACTCCTCATTGCCACGAATCTGTCAATTCTCGATTGGCATGGAAGAAAAACACGATCGACAGCTAATGCTGAGGTGAACTCCGAGGCAGTTTGTGTTCAAGTCACCATCCAAAAGCGAGTCATACCTCGTGTGGAATGGTAGAAGTAAGCAGCAACGATATCATGCTGACTTCTTCATGCCCACTGTTGAAAGTGGCCGTAGAAGGTGCAACGCATGCAAAGTGCGTTTCAAAATTTCTAAGTCACCCTAAAATTCTGCATTTCCGGAACAAGTAGACAACTGGGAACTATAAGGCAGTTCTGGCGAGAGCGGCATCTCTTCTAGCTTTTTCAACATTTTTTGGTTTTTGCACTGTTTAATAATGTAAGGTCACCCTGGGAAAATGAACATTCAGATAAGATTAATGGCGGACACTGAAGAGCTAATAATCTATGGTTCCTCCTTGGATCAATGCAGGATCACATATCCTCTAAGGCATACCGGACTTGAATTCCGAGTCAGCTGAACATCGATTCACTTGCATGCTCCAAGTGTGCTCGTTTCAGTTCTTTTGTAGCTCTTAACTGGTGCTTATTCGCATCCATGAGGGAGTCTTCTTTGAGATATTCTATCGAAACGCAACCATACCTGGATTTAGGGAGTGCCGCCGCTTACGGTTGACTGAATTACATGAGTACCTGTAATGTTCTGTAAGATTACGTAGCGTAGACTACGTCGATGGCCCAAAAAAAGACAAATGTCTTTGCCAGGTTCTGAGGTGGTCCATAGAGCCTAATGTGCAGGTTATGGAAAACATCAACACAGGAAGCACCCCCACCTTCCACGTTCCCTACACCTGAATCGCGAGCACTGATATAAATTGGCTACCATTGCTAGTCACAGCAAAACGAGTTCATATCCACAGCAACTGTTTGTGACCACTTTCATCTGAAAAATACCATCTTCACTGAAATTGTGTCGCTTTGTGGTGCGATTGCGCAGCAGGCTTATTTTCAGGTTAACGGTCTGAAGTTGAACCTTCTTGCAATCCAGTAAGGTTGTGAGCCTGCGTTCTGCATTCCTGACAATGTCGCTGCTTCTTTCAACCGCATTGCAGTTCTTGGTTGTCATATAGATATAAATAGAATGTATAGATAGAAATACTAGATTAAGAGCGAGCACAATTTCACGTGGAAGTACAGGGTGGGCAAAAATTATGATAACAAGTGGTAGCCGCAGTCGATTTTCAATTTTAAGCACCAGGAGATTTTGTTGTATGTTCTACGTATTTATTTTGATATATAAGTGTTCCATCTTTGAACTGAGCCTAGGAGAACAAGATATGTGCACTGAACAGCGATAATGCTGGAAACGAATGTCATATTCGTAATCAGAGCACCAAACAGCCTCTAAACAAAATTTACATCGAGTCTGGTGAAAACAAGTGTCGCAACAAGCCAGAAAGCGACAACTTCGTCCAATTGCGTTCACATAGGAAGTTAGATCTTTTTGGGACTACACACCTTTCCATGAGTGACAGGTAACTTCTATCTTCGAGTTTGAAAATGGCTACTTAGGAAGATGTGCTGTTTGAAAAACTTTGCATTTTGTCAACTTGATATTCAGCTATAATTTCTTTCAAAGAGGAGAAGGCTTTTTATCTCGGAGAATAACACATTATAGGAATCGGTGGCACAGGGGTCTCGATGAGACGTTTTCTCAGAAGTCCCTCTTTTTCTTTTAGCTGACTGTTATGGAAGCTAGTTAGGCAATTTGGTTTATGGGTCCGATAAAAGGCAACACAAATAGCGATTAAAACTTCACAATGTCTGAGTTACGCTTTGCGAAGCTTTATTTTGACCATTGAAAACCACTCCGGGAACGTCTGAAAATCTGGACGAGGTACATTTTGCTTGCTCGGGTACCCTTTGCAATTGCCTGTTTTAAGTTTAAGTTTAAGTTTATTACGTCTGCATAAGGCACACGTTGAATACAACACAGCACTAATAAGGGCTAACACATGAACAACATGAACATTTAGACAAATCAGATCACAAGATGGAAAACACAAAATGAAGAACACAATAAGTCGGCTCGATAATCAGTCTCACAAAATGCCATGACTTTAATACCTTAGTAGGATGTTGATTGTTTCCAAGTAAAACTTCAACTTCGACTGGTCAGTTTGATATCAGGATGCTGAAGGAATGCGGACATGGAACGGCAAGAGGATCCCTTGAATGAATACGGATTCTGTCTGGAATAACCAACAATTTATTGTAAGTGTAAGTAGAGTTCATATGTTTCGAATACGCATACAATGGTTGACGTGACCATCCGTTTTTTATTGAATTGTGTGTATGTCTCTTTGTAGAACAAGACGGTCTCAATTTATGCCCACACCTGCTATTATTTGTAGTGTATTCTAGGAATAAAAAATTAAAAAAGTAGTTAATTTTATATTTATTTTTGTTAGGGAAAGACATGCCTGCCCCAGGAAGCCAGCTGTGATCAGCTGGTTTGAGCACTGTAGGTCATAGAGGAGGGGGTAGTAGTTGGTCGCGGGTGGTCATAAGAGACCACCTTGCCTGAGGGAAACGGTTCCGGCGGGAATGCCCGTATAAAAGGGGTCCAAGAGTCGGGTTGTCAAGAGTGCCTAGGAGCTGCAGTGGCCCGGAGAGGAAGGGTCTAAGCTCATTAGGTGTGTGGTGGCCTGAGAGGAAAGGGTCTAAGCCTGATAGAGGTGAGCAAGGTAGCCTTGGTGGCTGAGAGGAAAGCCTAGGTGGCTTGAGGGAGCCTGGGTGGCTCTGTTGATAGCCTCAGTGGCAGTGAATTAAACGAGCCTCAGTGGCTCAGGGTAAGAAGCCTTTGTGGCTTACGTCAAGGAACAGTTCGCGCCGTGCACCCGACTGTGGTCCCGTATTCGGTGGTCGCCCTCGAGTTGGTCAACTACGACTCGTCCCGTGCCTCCGCCTACCAGTGATCTTTCCCAACTATTATTGTTTGTTTATTTTTGCCGTTCAATAAATCCTCTTAACCTACTTGGTTGACGCACAGCTCAAAAGGTCACTACTTTAACGTCGCAGTATACGAACACAGGTTGTCTAACCTTACATTTTGCAAATTGAACATATTATGTATGTATTGGGTTGTCCCATAATTCCTGTCCGATTTTTGTTCGAATTCAAATTTCTTCAAGTCAGATTAGCGTCATTTCGAAATATGATGGTATGTCAAAGAATGAGTCTCGTACGTTATCCAGAAGGTATTGGAATATCGAACACGAATGGGGATAGTTAACCAGAAGTCGAAATAGGCGAATGACAAGACCGAACGATTATGTTTTACGATCCTCAAATAGACGCTTTTGCAAGGAGGACAGTGGTGGAGATCAGTACTGTATTTTGCTCAGTCTCTGCTGCTGATCAAACACTGAGCTAGCGGTTCAGTCGCAATGGCGAGGACGATACGAGCTGTGAAAGACAACCTCATCCTGCTCCACTCACTTTCGATCAGGAGCTCTTGCGCCGTGAATTGGAAGGGGACACGGGCGCCACTACCAGGGCTCTACTGCAGACCCTTTGGCACAACCAATGCACCATTGCTCGCCATCTGAATGAAAACGGTTGCAGCAGAATGAGCCTCGATGGAAACCGCATGCACCACCCGACCTGATCGACAAGCACCTCTGACCATGCGCGGAAGACTTCTCTTTCGCATAACAGACGAGACTTTCCCTAGGCAGTCATGAATGGGAGTGAATCATGAGTTCCTTGCGACGACAACACACGGCACTCCTGATGGCTACCTTGCCGCCACGACTCACCAACTCAACCAATGCCCAAACTCCATGTTCGAAGAACCTCATTCTTGATTTGTTAGATTGAGTGGGTATCTCGTTTTCATAACAGCTCTGCTACATGACGACAAATATTGCGAATGTCATCGTGGAACAGCTTCCGGGATAGGCCGCAGCAGTGCAAGAGAAGCGCCCTATACATCTCTAAATCTCCTTTTACCAAATGAACGCCCGACCTTACATTGCAAAGATAACTGGTCATGTTGCGAGTGGAATTGACTGACCACATCCATCTTATAGCTCCTACATTACTGTATCGGAATATCCCCTTCGCAGTGCGTTGAAATAGCAGCGGCGAGGGAAAAAAGTCAATGTATACAACCACCTCACAAATGACCTTGCCGAATTCTTCAACACCTAGCTTCACTCGTTCTGGGAGAAAAGCAGCAAAAAGTTCCCTTGCAAATGGAGGCATATTAATGATTATGACATTGGTTATATTTTTGGTCAACTGGTTTTCAAGAAAGAAAGAAACAACTTGAAGAGAAGAAAGTCTCGAAATTCGGACAGAAATTATGGCACAACCCAATATATAAATTATACATTATGTGCATTACGTTATGTTAATTTCTCCTGATTTTTGTCTCTTGATGGTCGCTTGAAGCCTTCCGATACGGTAGGAGAGTGATGACGCAAGTGTGTAGCTACGCCCAAGCTCCGCCAGAAGGGCTCGTTTGCTTACCTCAGGACTAATAAAGAAAGAAAACCATTATGAACAAAAAGAAAAAAATTGTTACGGTTCGTTTCGCTTAGATCTCGCAGGTGCGTCCTCTCTCCAAAGCTTGGTCCTAAGGTAATCATCAAACTGAGGCGGTTTAAAGGGCAGAGTCAAAGTAGTCCGTCGACTGTCGGGGACCCTATCCATGTCCTAACATTCAGCATACGGCCTCAGCGGGAACGCCGGAAGGGCTGGATTTGCTTACCTCAGAAACGTGTGACTGCAGTGTGACTGCATTATCGCCTGCTTAACGAAAGAAATCCTTCTATTATATAAATTTCTAACTTGGCGTGCCGATTTGTATGCATGTATGTGTGTATGTATGTATGTATGTATATATGTATGTATGTATGTATGTATGTATGTATGTATGTATG
>KZ345134.1:69975-95362 GCA_002352805.1 Teladorsagia circumcincta
TAAATAGGCGCAAGTAATTATGGGACACCCTGTAGTTCGACTCGCTGGTACACAGTTCGATTCGCTGGTGCAACGTTCGATCCGCTGGTGCACGTTCGATCCGCTGGCACAACGCTCGTATCCAGCGATTCGCTAGCGAATCGCTCGATTCGCAAAGTCTGACATCGCCCTTAAAGCGCCTCAGTTTGATGCTCCCGCCTGCGCTCTCCACGGATCCCTGCTCTCTTCGAGGCTTAGTTCCTGAGCCTCAACTGTTTCATTATCTTCTGCCCTCTCCGCCATTCGTCGCAGGACCATATGCGAAAGTTTAAGCAGTCCGTAACCGATGTAGAACAGACATGTCGTGTGCATTAATCCAATTTTTTGCGGTGAAAGGAAATACCAGGGCGCATGTTCGTGCTGCCTCTTTACACCCACTCTGGTGATTTCTCCCCTGGAAAAAATTAGAATTACTCTATGTGACATGAAATGTCGCGCCCCACGTCCCTTTTTTGAGGTAGTCCCCAGGGCCGGCGCCAGACTCTCGATTTCTCTGCCTTTGTTGCCATTGACGCTCTATTTAACATCCCCACACTCCCTCTGAAATCGCCTAGAAGCCATCGTTATCACTGTCTTCAATGAAAGAGCGTGCTGTCCATCAAACACTTTCAGTCGTATGCGCCACGCAGGTCACTTTTGTCCGGAGTTCTAGTGGCGTTGAATACGATTCTGGCTACTGAATGCGTAGCTGCACTGGCTGGCTGATGCACCCGTCAGAGCTCTTGCCGAACAAAATCTTAGTCTGGATCCTACCCAAGACCGTGGTTCATAGCTCCGCTCGCTTATCCATCACGTCCACCCTCAACGGGTGCGCTGCAGTTCTTCTCTTGAGGTCACTTCACTTCAGAAAAAGAGCATCTGATTTTTTTGTAATGAACTTAGCGCTAAGCCCAAGTCTAACCATAAGCTTTAGCATAAGCTAAGTATGACATAGGACTAGTCCTAATCCTAAACCTGGGCCTCACCTTAGGCTTCAATCATCGCGCAGCTCTGGTTACTTTAAGTCAGGCGGAAAAATTAACGTCTCCCACCTTCACAGTGCTGTCGTATACATATGTATGTGCTTCTGGTTATGACACACTTTCTGTGGATTGATGTAAATTATTAAACATTGCCCTTAAATAGGTCCTTCGTAGTTGCGATGTGGACAAAAGTTCTTTTTTTTTCGGAAGAGAATCATCAGACTGGGTATTACTCATGTACTTGGGCTAACAATTAGGGTGCATTTCCCCTCAAGAGTTCCTCCTTATGAGGTCAAATAGGAAAATGCGAAAGTCCAAGATTTCTTCGCCAAGTTATTTTCCGGCCACATAGTGATTTTTGGGCAAATTTGTGTTTATTGATCCGAGGAGGCCCTTCGCCGAAAATGCTCCTCATGGGAGTAAAGGCGAAAAGCAGCCTCTAACGACGTCTTAACAGGCTTTGTTCTTGGGCTTTGCTACCCGTTCCCTGTTTTAATTACTTGTCATTTTTGAAACTAAGCGAAATTACCACCCTAGAACACTAGAAGCCTCAAGAAAAGCTGCCAATCGTTCTTTACGAAGTGTTTGGCGCAGCATTTATGTCTGGTCTGTTATTGTTCTTGAGTTCTTGAGTTCATCATCCGGTCAGTATCTACTTCTTCGTGAACATCCTGACTCAATCATGTGTTACATGACGTAATTTAGTGGCAGGTGTCGTGGCCTGACGCTGGCACTTTCATCGTTGCTGGCTAGTAATCTGCCGTTCACAAAACCCACGTTCACACCCTGTCATATTTCTTTTTATTTCTCCATCAATGGGGGCATCAATTATTATTTTAGATGGAAAAGTAGTCATAAACTTGATTGAGATGAATCGAGTGGGGCTTTCCCATGGCGTTTCTGAACAGCGAACAAACTCATCTGTCAATAGCTACCCTGTTGAGCGACGTGACATTTTTTTCAGATTGTTGCAGAGTAGTTGGTTATTTATGTATTGAATTCATGGCTTCAGCGTTTTTTTCACCAATTTCACGTATGAATATTACTGTTCAGAGCGAAAGTGGTGTAGCGGCAAGTGGCGCTGCCCACCTTGCACGCTATCTGGGGGCTGAATCCTGGACCGTGTACCGTCCAGGGCAAGCAAGCCTTCCATCCATCGGTATTCAAAGGATTTGTGTTCCAATTTCGTCTAGGAGAAGAAACACATAGGATTTGTACATAGGTTGTCCCTCGCAAATAATTATATAGTCCAAATCGCATTCAAGATGCCATTATGGTTCTTAGCGAACGTGGAATGCGTGGCGTAACCCAAAAAAGGATTGGTAGAAGCCAATGCTCTTGCGTGTTTATTTCGATACTCATAAGTCAACGAAGAATACAGCTTCTTATTTGTCATGATGCTATTCTGTTTCATTGAGCGTGAGGGTGAGGGCTATGCGAGCTGTGAGCAAGGCCAGTGGTCTCTGCTCCAGCTTTTTGTAACACTGTACAGGGGGGGGGGGCAAAAAAAAAAGAGTCACTTCCACCCATGTTCGAAGCAGAATAAATTGCCCTTTCCAAAACCGAACCAAATGAGCTCTACTGCATATTGAAGAGCACTTTCTATTCCATCAGGGGGGCTACATAGGGTTCCTCTACACCGACGACATCAGAAGATTTTCCCACGGAAACATGATGCACGGTACGATCTCAACGAGGTCGTCGAGAAACCATAGACCATTACGACGATCCCGAGACGCTAGTCAAAAGCTATCTGGTACAGTCACAGCTAGTGTCTCTAATAAACTATTCACCACTTATTCGATTAAAGAAAATACGTAGCAGCTTCAGATTGGAGCGATTATCATAGGCCTCCTTGAGCTCGACGGTGATAACGGATGACGTTATATTCTGGAGATGGTGAAGGCTGTGAAGCTGGGTCTGCTTCTGCTTATGGGGGGACATCTAAGGAATATATCGACGCAAAACTCCGAATTATAGCGGCAGTCTTTGCAACAAAAAGTTTGATGATGTGCGTCATGGGCAAAGTGACTCTTTTTTTTTGGCCCCCCCCTGTAGATAATGAGCACAGAATGGGTCGCTGTGCCGAGTTGACGCGAGGTCCATATTATCAAAATCAAAATGCTGGTCTAGGAGCATTTTGTGTAAAATCTAAGAAAGACCATGTTATAAGGAACGCATTCTCCACGATATTTAACAGAAAGCAGAAAAGCAAGGCAAAAGCAGCAGTGAGTACTTAACGGTTCAAATACCGGCTTATCTAAGTGCATCGTGTAAGTCGCATAGTATTATACGATGGCTTGAAAAGAGCTTTAATGATTATTTGGCAGGGGGAAGTTTAATGTGTTGTAGGGTCAAAGGACTAGGAGCTAGAAAACCCCTTGAAGGAGGTGTTCACATGCTCTCCACCTGCTTTGGGTGAATGCAGCGAGAGTATAGCACGCTGTTGATTTGGGGTGTACTTTGTTTTCCCGGGGCCAAACTCTACCTTGATCCAAATGAATGATATTGCTTGCGTATTACGTAAATAAATCGACAGATCATCTGGTTGAGACAATTACAGGCACATTTACAAATGCGAAACGCTGGTAGTAATATTCAGTAGTGAAACTGTAGAAGCTAAATGGTTAGCTCATGAAGACAAAGGCAAGGAATACCAAAAATCACTAAACTTCTCATTTTCCGTTCATTCTAAGATTTACAAGCTTACGACAAGGAAACTAGACGCCGACTAGACGTTGAGAAGATGAGGGAGCATGGGCACGAGCGAGACGCAGGCATCTTTTGTCGCGTCACTTTCAAGAAGCCACGAGCTAGCTGTGCAGCCACGAGAGTAACAATGGGCTTCATCGATGCCACCTTACCAACTCATGAGTTGCGAAATGTGTTATCCGTTTGCGCATTATTCTTCTTCCATTCGATTGAATGAGAATTTGGTTTTACACCGTCATCTGGATGCATTTTTATCTGTAGATTGCCACACTACATGACTCTATTCATTCGCAGCAGTCGCGCTGGAACTTCGTCTACTCCAGTCCTTGTCTGCATTCATTTGAGCTTCTCGGTTCCCTTTCTCGGGTTATCTGTGTGCAAGAGGCTGTGCAAAGTTGTTCCAACTGCTCAATGGGTTTCGTTATCTGTAGTTCAACGCCGATGACACAATTTTGGTTTTCCGATAGCAACATCACATATTTCGGTGCCACTGGTGTTGTTGTATTACTCGCCGCTGAACAAATGAGGATAGCATTGATTTGTTTGGATTTCCCTTGAATAGATTGGACTCTGTTTGTGGTATTGGAGGAATTGGTAGCATTGCTCACCACATCACGGTCTGAGGACCAAATTCTAGGTCGTTCCAGCGAACCGAGCCTTTCATCGCTCCGGTTAGGTGACTGATACCTGAGCAGTTCGGTATTGCTTTTTCATTTGATAAACTAAGTCGTATTCAACCACTAAGATTCTGAGTGGAAGCAGAATGCGTGGGTGCGCTTTAGGAAGGGGTGATCAGAGCGTAATGCTTCATCACCCATCTCTTTTATCTTTCACTCTTTCATAGTAATTTGTGAATGAATCCATGGAAGCGAGTTTTCTCTATGCTGGGCTTTTTCTCTGGCTAAAGGCTAAATGTTAGGGAATAAGTGCATGACAAAGAAGTAATGGACTTTTGCCCTCCGCTTTTTCTCCGTTGAAAGCTGCAGAAATTTGATTTTTGAGGGATGAGTTGAAGCAACAGTTCTGTCAGGGTTTTTACCTTCGGCACTAGTGGTGTGGAACGATGCGCTAGCCTTATGGTTAGTCAAGAGCATAAGAGGGTGACTGAACAAAAAACTCACCGCAAGCCGCTAAAAAGGGAGCTGAACGGCTTCGAAGTGGTCGTGGTCGCATCGGCCGAGGCGATTGCAGATAATCCGCAATCTCGTCCGCGTTTCTAGCGGCTTTTCAAGGTGAGGTTTTGTTCATTCAAACTTTTTTGTGCTCTCTGCTGGGGCTAGCGCATCGTTCCACACTATGAGTATCGAGGGTAAAAATCCTGCTGGGACTGTTGCTTTAAGGATATTCCCTCCCAAGGTTGCACGCATTACTGTTGTGGATCTAACTACGCCTAGTTCTCCACTTATACTATGGCCCTTTTTTCTTCTCTCGGGATTTCCAACGCAGCCATGGAATTTCTTGTGAGACTTTCTTTCACAATGGTACGATTTAAGTTGTCTCGTATCGCTGTCTGTAATTTCACCCCTGGAAATTTCGATCTTCTCGATTCCTTATTTTGAACATTAGTTCTCAAATTCACGTTGTGTTCAGCAGTGGCATGTGGTGGTCGAGTGCATTCCCGATGTTGTTCGCTGTCTTCGAACTTTACGATAAGCACGACCTCACGGACATGATTTGTTTTTCGAATTTTTGAGCGCTCGTCCAACGAACAAATGCGAAGGGCATTCGGGCACAGTCTTGATTAGTTTCCGATGCTATCGATTATGGCGGAACGTCATTGATGTTTTTTAGACATAGTCGGTCTTTCAGCGCGGCAAACAGTCGGTAAGAGGCTTACGGTAGAGGTAGGAGGTAGGCGTTGAATCTTTTCGTATACGTATGTCAAATATAATAAACGTAATTCTTTCCACACTACTTGAATCGGTTATGTGCCAGTTACAGTTCAAGCAGCCATTAGAGTCATATCAACCCATGGTTAAATTCAGTGCTCGTGATTGACCATATTGTCATGAGTTGCTTCCATCAAGGGCAGTAACATGCAATACTATTGAACGGCAAAAATTTTGCCTTCACTCTCGTTTTCGTGCATCCTTTTTAGGATTTCATGCCCGGGCTTCAAAGCAAGGTGAACCACCTAGGCAGGTTTCAAGAGAAGAGTGTCTCCCTTTTCCTTGGAGAGGATCGCCTAACAATATGCTAGGCTGTATCTGAATGACGCACGATTTTCAAAAAGATGGTCGAGTGAGGAATATGTGTAATATAACTGCTGGAACGTCAAAACGTGTTAAATTTTTTGAGTTTTCTCAAATTTTCTCATTTATTCCGAGAAAGAGAATATCAAGCTCACCAAATACGACATTCCCTTCCAAAAATCACAAATACGAGCTCTGTCGTTTTATTTAACCAACGAACGGTCGGTCTCGGTTTCCTTCCAGCTAATTACAGTCCACGCCTGCCACTGCTACTCTGAAGCTTTTGGGTGCTATTCATTAACGTTTATTGACGATTTGCAGCTTTTCGTCTAGATTTTACTAATAAGGGGGGGGGGGTCTTTCAGTGCGATCTGCGCTATTTCGAATCGGTTTTTTGCATCTTATAGGAACACATCAGAAAACACAAAACTATGTTCCATTTTCGCTGAACGGTTTGAGCAGTACCAAGTAAAGCATAGGGTACTGTTAGTGGCTCGATCCCCGTGGCGACTAAATTTTGCATTTGGCTTGGGGCGTACTGGTTGCTGCCAAGTCGCGCTAAGTGTCAAAATGAAATGTCATGTTCGTCAGGACCATTCTGAAGCCAACAAGTACTACCCACCTCTTTTTTGGTACTGCTATCTCCATCCAGCGAAAACGAAACATGGTTTTGTGTTCCATACATGCGTCCCCTACAATATGCAAGAAACCCCTTACAAATTGGCGGCTTGCACTGAACCCCCCTCCCCCCTTTGTAAGAATCACTGTGGTCATTATCTTGTCTGGGTATCAGACTTTTTCTTTTTACGATATTTCTACGAGTATTCCTGTTCTGTGAAGATATTGGAGTTCTTTTTCCATATTCCTCCTAAATTTTCAAGGAGCAATCTTGTGAGTAGTGAAAGTAAAAGCATTCGAGGGCATAAATAAACCATCATCTTCCGAGATGCGCCATGCATTTGTCTGTCACTCACACTCATGGTAGCATTTGAAGTCGCAGTGGTCTGCAGTGACTTGAGATGTCCACTCTTTTCATTAAGGACATGGCAGTCCTTTTTTGAGGTTTCCGAGCAAATTTCCACAGCAGGCTGCCCTAGCTTATCATGTCTTGTCTTTCTTACTGTTCCTTGTACCCTGTTGCTGTCAGGCGGTCCACGCGCACTGTGCTGATGTGCCCGTGCTCGTACCACTACAACGCCTGAGCGGTTACGATCTTATCAGTGCGAACACCGCCTCAAAAACGGGCCATGCCTTAGTGATTTGTTCATTTTGCCAGCTTATTCGTGTGATTTCGCGGTGTTGATAACGTAATAGCATCAATTCGATTCTTAATCATTCAAAACCGATTCATAGAGACGCTCATTTTATTCGTTCTCTCTTTAGGAAAAGTATGTTGTCCCGGTTGTCTTGCCGCAGCGTCAGTACCAGCCCGTTAGCATGCAGGTAAGTCGGTTCAGTTTCGGAATAACCTCGTTTCATTGTCGAAGAGGGAGTGACAGGTGAACTGGTCACTAGATTCGGCACTATCGCAAGGTACGGGGCAGTGTAGTGAAAAGGCAGCCCAAACCAAGTAAAACATCGTTTTCTGTTGGAAACGGGGCTACCAAGTAAAACATCCCTTTTTTTGGAAACGGGACTAAGTTTCAGGCGGAAAGGAGGGAGTCTAGGGTGCGGGGCAATCTTTATTTCCACCGAAGTTCCTGCCCCTCATAGGCATAGCCTAGAGAATGCCCTCGTATCTGCGATAGCCCCCCCTTGATTCTAAGCCTTGCTACTATTGAGAGCCAGGCGCTATCGCAAGGTGAAGGGGCGTTAAGGTGGCAGTGCACTCAAATTCGTAACAGCGTGAAACATCTCTAGGCGCTCATGTCTTTAGGGGGGGGGGGGGAACATTCAAAACAGGGAACTCAAAAGCGCTGGTAGGTGACACTAGGAGTAAGCCCAGGATATGGAATAAACAACTGATAGAAAAACAGTTGCTCGCATCCTTTCCCCAAATCCCTTCCCCTCTCTAAGGCTTAGTCCCAATTTCTGTTGGTAGTTCACACTCACTCCATTGGTGGTTCACACTCACTCCAATGTCCCATCTCTATTTTGTTGAAATCGGAACCAAGCCTCAGGCGCCGGAGGAGAGACTCCACGGTGCGTGGGCAGTTTTCGTATCCTGGAAGCTCCTGCACCATCCCATGCTTAGTCCTGGATGGATGGCTCCGTATGTGATGATAGCGCTATCTAGGGCTAACTGAATGAGTGGTGAGCTCTGGAAACTTCTTGCATGTTCACAGTCTACCCTTAATCCTGGGTACGTTAACAAGAAGCTCTAAGTTGAAGGTGTTGAAGGTGATCAGGGTGATATTGGGATTTTGAGGCTGTACGTTTTTTCCTCTCTTTTTGTCAGGGAGCCAGACCTCTTCCTCAGCAGGTATACAGCCGAGGTGGATGTTCTTTGAGAGGAGATATCTGTTGAAGTTATTAATAGCATATTTCGTCCACAGTCAATGGTTTTCAATTTTTAGGGCATTAATGTTCGATAAGAACGAGATAGCGTTCCCGAAACAAGGAAAACAGCCCAAAGTCTGCAACAATGTGAACGAGGCATTCAGCAAGATCAAGTCAGGTGTGTTTGGAATGAATTTGTCTTAATCTCAGGGTTCCTAGCTTCCTGCCGGAGCCTCTTGCTCACACTACATTCAGTTTCTTCTTAAAATGTTTGGTTTTCTTTCTCTGTTCATCTTCGAATCTAAAGGTGCGTTCATGGTTCGCGACTTGAGAGATTAGGGTTAAGCGGCAGGGTATTGGGATAGCAGTAGAGTAGGATATTGCGCAGAAAAGACCGGATACGTATCGATTCGAATCGCTGAAGAATAGTAGATCAGGCAACTCTGTACGAATCGATCAATACAGGTCTAATCTTGTCAGGGTACTATCCTAACCTACCGCTATCCAAATCCCCTACTCCACTACTATCCAACTACACAATCTCGTAATCTACTACTCTCCAGCTATTTTAATCGATATGTATCTGATCTAGGCAGCGCAGTATCCTACTCTCCTACTATCCTGATCTACAAATATCCTATTCTCCCGGTCAATACGTATCCTTCTCATTGTCGCGTACTATTCCTAATTTCCTCGCGAACTATGAACGCAACTTAACACCTACAGAACACTATTCCGGTGCTGTTCGGTCATAGTCCGCTTACATAAGCTAATTATGCATACTTATTCGTTCACCTTTCCACCCAAAGTATCCGTCCTTTCCCATAGAAACGTGTAAAGACGGGTATTTTGAGTTGAACCGCTCAGAACTGTTGGCGCTGAAAGACTGGCTGTACTCGCTTCCTGACCTCTATGGATAAAGTCGTTTAAAAACGAAGAAGCGAAGAGAATCACGAAAGTAATATGTGATTTGGCAACAATGCACGGCGCTCATATTCTTGGGGGGTGGGGGGGGCATTCAAGTTAGTGAGTCAATTATTGTGCTTGGGACTAAGCCTTGGGCAGTGACAGGGATCCTGGATGAAGATGTGAGCAATATGTAATCTTCTTGGTTTACCTACCCTGTCCTAGGCTTAGTCCTAGTGTCATTTAGCATCGGCCCTTCTGTGAGGTCCCCCCCCCCCTAAGGACATGAGCGCCAATATGTGAATTGGCAACAGTTCACAAGAATCTAGTCTGAAAGGGAGACATCTGAAACATTTCTTTAGTCATCAAGAGCCGCAAAAACTTTTGAACGGCCTAATAAATTTTGCTAGAATAGACATCGTACGATCAATAAGTAGAATTATTGTTCCCATTACTGCCTTCAGTTTTTGAACTCATTTCCATCTCAGCAGCATTTCTCTTTGTAATCTCTAGGTTCTGTCAGCTGTAGGTACTTCTTGTGTAGGAGGTCCTGCACAAGAAGTACCTACAGCTGACAGATTATCCTCTGCACTTTGCGTCTAGGAGGATCATGATAGAAGGGTTGGTCGAGGTTTTAGAGACCTGTGCTCACTCTCTCTGCTGAATTATTGTCGTGGGATTGGGAGGGGTTAGGTGATATGTCAATCATTGATATCAGGGGTTTTTGAATGATGATATTCTTTCCGTTGCATTTCTGCTCGCCATGTTACACTGCACATTATGTAGTTGTGCGTTCTATGATCGTATTTCACGTGAACCCCGGGTTGAAAAGCTCGGGTCATGATGGATGCTCCCATGATCACTTTTTTCGTCCCGAACGAAATTCGCGAAAGTTGCTTGTGAAGAGCTTGATTCCTGCTTTCTCTGAAAGATCCCCCTTGTTGTGGCGACTCGCCTGCAAGTTCAGTGACTGGCGGGCAAGGTAAAATAATCCGATCAGGGTTCAGAGGTAGGAATTCCACGAAGGAGTTCTACCCGTTAAGGTTCCAAGGAGGGAATTCCGAGAGTTAGCCGCATACGCGACACGTTCTGTGGTAGCATCTATAATCACAGTCCCTGGAAAGAGTATTGAGAGCTCATGCCTATAGGGGGGACATCCAGAACAGGGAATTCAAAAATCGCTGGTAGGTGAACTAGGACTGACGTAAGCCCAGGATAGAGAGTAAGCACCAGAGCGAAGAATGGTTGGTCATATCTTTTCCGTGAATTCATCTCCCTCCCTAGGGCTCAGTCTCAAGTTCTGTTGGTGGCTCACTCACTTCAATGTCCCCTAGGGACATGAGCGCCGAGTATTGCAATTACAAAGATGGGTTGGATTTAGCACAAGGATATGACTTTTTATGTAAAAATTCAGCCAATGGTTGCTGGAAAGGAAGATTTACTGATTGGTCCAGCCATTTTTTTTCACCGATTCACGCGCTTTATGGCGCCGTGCTCAAAGCTGCTTTTGTAATTTATGAAGCAAAAAAATAAGCTCTGAAGCAGAACAACACAGCAGTACAGCCCTAGGCGATCGGCCAAGAGCTTGTGGGATTGATTTCATGACTTTTTGACTTCATGCTTTTGCTCTTCTAAGAAAAGTATCTACAGAGACTTCTTACATCGATTTTGACTTTTTTTTGATTGGTTGAAAGCTATGGTGCGTATACCAACAGCTGAGTTGGATTGAAATGGTGCCCCGGTAGCGTAACTGGTAGCGCATTTGCCCGGTAAGCAAAAGATGTGGGCTCGAGTCTCGTCTGGGGTGGTGTCAAAAGTTTTTGTAGCAGTGTTTGTGAGAAGTGCAAAAGAAACTTGAGCACCTCATTGCAAATCGCCGGACTGACCAATGGATCTCCCCCTCTAAGCTTGCTATTGTGTTGCTCATCTGAAGAATGGCAGGCTTCGAGTTTGTGGAGGATTGGTGTGGCTAAAAACGTTGGTGCAGTATGTGCCCTCTATTTCGGAAAAGGAGAAAGCGTCGAGTGCAGATCACACACCACAAGTGACGAAGGAAAGAAAAAAACACGTCTTGGCCGTCGTTTTTGTGGTGTGGGGTCTGCACTCGACCTCTTCTCCTTTTCCGAAGCGCGTTGTAGTTGTCAAAATTGTGGTCACGATAATAGGAACTTCCGCTGCAGTCGCGTGTACGATGGAGGGAATCGACTAACTCTTGACCGTATTGATTATGACTGCTGTGATAAACACCAGACATTTGTGTCAGGCGTTTATTTGACCTTTTGTTATGATGGCTTTCACTTCTGTTGAAAGTACCTCACCTCAGAAACGGACCACTATAAAAAAACTCATCGAAACAACTGTCCCGCGGAAGGTGTTTTTTTTTTCGCAACGACGAGCCCTTCTCTAACAAGGTGTGTCTTTTAGGTCATGGAGCGCTTTTCCAAAATGGTTTCCTGCACTTTGTAGAGCCTCATGCGAGGAGAACAAAACCATGGTTTTTCCTGAACGCTTCTAGGAAGATCAGAATAGTGGAGAAGGGATGGTCCAAAGTTCGATCCTCCGTGATGACTAATTTTTGCAATTTATGTTGGCGCCTCCAAATTGTGTCAAAGTGGTACCAGTATCGATAAACATGTCATCCGCCTTGATTGGCGACAATTTTTAGGCCCCAACATGAATTGCAAAAATTTGTCACCATGGAGGATTGAACTTCAGACCGTTTCTTCACCACTGTTTGAGGCTCCCGGAAGCGTTCAAAAAAATGGACTAAAGTTTTGTGTTCCTCGCATGAGCCTTCGTAACATGCAAGAACCTTTCCGGCAAAGCGCTCCATGACCTGGAAGACTCTCCTTGTTAGAGCGGTTTACCGCTGGATGATTAGCATCTTTCGAGATGCGCCACGCAATTGACCGTTACTTGGACTCGTCGTAGCATTGAATACAAAGTTGTTTTCTACAATAATTTTTGGTGCCTGGCGAAGGCTTGCTTGCTGCTTGTTCCCGTCGTGATTACTGCTATCAAGAAAAGTGTTATCCTGGATTGATCCATGGGAATCCTATACGACGAACCGGAGGAATAAAATGTACTAACTATCGGCATAGTTGTCAAAATAATCTTACAACTAGCAAAGCGCAATTGTGTAGAGCACGGGATGGATATGGGATGTAGGGCTGATCGTTCCTATAGTACTGTTCTCGCTATTTTCAGGTGACAACATTTTTGTGCATGGAATTGCTGCCACGCCAACTCCTCTGCTAAAGGGTCTCTGCGAACATGCGAAGGCGAACAACCTGAAGGGTATCAAATTGCATCATTTGCATCTCGAAGGAGAGACACCGTGGACTGCTCCGGATGTGAAAGGTAAGATTGGCTGAGTTGGTCTTGTCAGATCTGTCCATCCGTACATTGTTTCAGATCGGATCCGTTCCAACTCGCTCTTTACTGGCGGTAATCTTCGGAAGGCTGTGAACGAAGGTAGGCTTCGTTATTCTTGCTAGCCAGGTTCTGATGAATATTGCCGCCATTTTTATCCCACGTGAGGCTATATGTAATATACTTGGGTTAGGGACTATAAGCACTCTCTTCATTAGTTCTGAAATAGGGACTGTAATCGTTTTCGGGGTCACCTTATGGTAGGAAGCATCATTCATCTATTAAAGGGTGCTTGGAGTTTAACTGCAAAACTTTCAAGTAGGGTGAGATTTGCTAGTATAGCCTGCAGTCGGCAACTGCTTAGAAAACCTTGAAGGTCCAGAAGTAGGTTTTGTTGGGTCCGTAAAAATTAGAATTAGGGTAAAATATTATTCTTACAAAGTGATGGAGCAACACTGCTCTTCTTGGTCGGGGAGGGGGGTGGGGCATTACGATTTTCAACACCTCTGGATGGGTTGTCTACTTTCTGACTATTGCTTGATTTTTTTCCTCGGGTTTGCCGGAATAGGGAATCCTCGAAAGCATCTTTAACCATGTGTGAGGCATTCATTTATTCCGTGGTCTAGTATAGGTTCGTCCTGTTCCGTAGGGTAGTGATCACAATGGCTAAGGGTTCGATTTTGTAGTCACTGTAGGCCAATGGGGATCATTGAAGACCCCTTCTCGTGCTGGAAGTGTAGCTGGATCCGCATTTTAGCTCCCTTCCACCGTCACACCCTTCACTCATCGTGATCACTACCTTTAAGTACGTTTTTTTGAAGGTGTGGCCGATTTCAACTCATGCTTTTTGCACGAGGTTCCGATGCTTTTCCGTAAGGGCGCCATCAAGCTCAACGCCGCTTTAATCCATGTGAGTCTATCTTTCTGAGTAGAAATTTTATTGATCATTCCGTTTCTTTAACTCACATTATATCCTTCTTTATTCCACTATTGAGGTTCTTTTGGTTTCAGGTCTCTGCTCCAGACGCGAACGGCTACTGTTCATTAGGCACGTCTGTGGATTGTGCAAGAGCAGCTGTGACGAATGCCGATCACATTATTGGTGAGCAGTTTGTTTTGGCGCTCTTAGTGCTAGGCACTCCATTCGGTATGCGCCATGCGCCCCACTTTTGCTTGGAAAGGTGTTTTGGCTCTCTTAGTGCTAGGCACTCCATTCGGTATGCGTCATGCGCCCCACTTTTGCTTGGAAAGGTCAGGAGTTTAAAACAGATTCTTCCTCCACTGAGGGCACATAGAAAAGGCTATATTTAGTCTGGGCGGAAGTGGTGTAGTGGCATGTGGCGAGCGGTCCGGGGATCACATCCTGGGTCTATCGGCCGGGTCAACCAAGCCTTCTGTTCCTCCGGGGTCGAATATTTGGTAGCGGATTTGTCCGAGAGGATGAAAACACTGACTTTTACATTGGATGTCGCCCGCCCGTTGAGTGGCGATTCATTGTATAGGCCAAATCGCATCTCAGTTGCCCCAACGGCTCTGAATAGAGGTAGAATGCGTGGAGCATCCCAAAACAGGATTGATTAAGCCGAGTACTTTGTTCTTCTTATCCTTTATACTCCAATCTTTATTATTGACCTTTCGAGTGAACTTTCGGTAAAAAAGCATGGTACGCGTGGCCGCTTGACACAAGCTAGATGGCGTTACCGTTATCTATTCTATTTCTGATTATATAGTCCTGGAGCCAGATGCAGCAACGCCCGGCAGCGGATAGGTCCCCCAAACTCGTTGTCTCTACTCTGGTCGATGACGCTGTTTCTGTTTCCATGGCCAAGGGTAGAGGACGTTTTGGGACCCATTCCGGAGCTGCACTTGCTGCACCGGGCCCCTACTGACACACATGAAGCAAAATAGTACTATATATGCGAAAGCACCTGCGTAACAGCTAGTTTCGCAAACTTCACTAGGTTCCTGGTGGGTTTTCATCATTCTTGACCCAACTAAGGCCGATGTCGGACTTTGCAAATCATTAGTCGCGAATTTGAATTCAATTGGCAAACTCTGACATCGGCTTAACAACGAGTGCACGGCGTATTCTGAGTTATAAAGCCTGCAGGTTGGCTAGTCTTGTTGAATACATGCCTTTTCAGCCATGACGAACAAGAACATGCCACGAACCTTCGGTGATGGTGTTATTCATTCGTCGCACTTTGATTATGTCATCGAAGATAACTCTTTTCCTCTTCACACCCGGCACTTGGGGGAAGAAAGCGAAGAGGAGCAGAAGATTGGTCAAATCATCGCCGAGAACCTGGTAGAGAATGGATCAACTCTTCAAATGGGTGAGTGCGATTCTGAGCAAAATGTGTGTAGTGGAGTCCGAATAGAAGCTTGATTTCGAGCATATTGAAAGCACCCTGCGAGGATATGCGTTACAAGTCGAGAAACTCAGACGATGAGGCTACGAGAGGGGACATGGGTGTCCCCCAAGAGGCCCACCGCGCGGCGAAGGAAGAGACGAAGATGTGGCAAGGGACGAGTCGCGGCGCACACTGTAGCGGTTAGACGTCAGGTTAAATAGAATGTGCCATACTACGTTTCATATCGCACAGCACGCGCTGCGACCCATCCTGCCGCATCTGCGTCACTTCCTTCGCCGCGCGGTGGGCCTTTTGGGGGACACCCGAAGGGACATAGGCGCGTGCAGGGGTGGGGATGCCAGTGAAAGCGTAGCTTGAGCGTGTGGTGTTGCTATTTCTGAGCGGCTTTCTGCCACCGTGATCGCAAATGACCTCTTCGTACCTTCCAACCTTTTCAATAGCTCGTATTTCGGAAGTTATCGTGAAATGTGCGTGTAAGCTACCAAGGCTTTGCGCTTTATTCCGCTAAAAACCACTCTTTTCGCATAATACACCCCGTCTTTGTATTTTTAGGACAATTAGGGTAACTTGCCATAGAAATTCTTCAGCCAAAAAAAACTTCTCGATAAATGTGGTCTTTTTCAGGTATTGGAGCTGTGCCTGACGCTGCCTTGGCTGCTCTGAAAAATCACAAAGATCTCGGTATTCACACGGAAATGTTCTCGGATGGTGTTTTGGATCTTATTGCATGCAATGCTATTACTAACAGTAAGAAGGTAGATTTTTTTTCAATAGTTTCTATTATTTTCGGAATGACTGTAATACTGACAAAACAACTTTATATGATTTGTATTTTTTTTGTCGAATCTGAAGCGCCAAGAGCCAGTTCATTTTTTAATGGGAAGGGTTCTCAACTCCAAGGGGTCGCGATGCTGCCGCGACTCGAAAATGCGAGGGAACGGTGCTAACGTAAGACCTTGCCTTTTGTGCTGCCATGCTGCCTTACGTGTTAATCGTACCATACGTTGCGTGTGCGCCCTCTTGCGTACAACGTGCTCTCTCGCGTCTTCCTTCTCACAGCGCTGTCTCTTCACCATGCCAGTCGGACCTCACGAATTAAAATTCAGCGTTTCTGTGGCTCTTTGTGCTTTTTCTCCACAGTACCGCTTCTCATTGCCCATCTTGTATAATTTTTTCGATTAAAATAGTGCACCGATTCTATCGCGACCCGTGCCTTTGACTCTAGGCTCATTTTTTTTTGGAATTCATCGGAAGTTTTTCATTAGAGTTGAAAGTATTGTTTCAGACTGTACATCCTGGTAGACTGGTAGTCTCATTCGTCTACGGATCCAAGAAGCTCTATGATTACCTGGACGACAATCCGCTGATCGAGTTTGGTGATGTCCAATGGGTCAATGATCCGTCAGTCATTCGACAAAATCCCAAAGTCGTCGCCATCAATTCAGCCGTCGAGATTGATCTCACTGGACAAGGTATGTTTTTTAGCGGTTGAATTACTTGTGCTAAAAAGAATACAGCATAGCTCTGAGAGGCTCGAAGCTGTTCCTTCTTTCAAGCTCTTCAGATTCAGAACGAGCAATAGCCCGAGATGGATTTGAGCGCAATTTTTTTAGTGGTGGCCGATTCAGTCGGCAAGCGGTTCCTTTCTGGTTTCGGTGGCCAAGTAGACTTTATTCGTGGAGCCGCCATCGGTAACGATGGTCAAGGCAAACCAATCATCGCTCTCCCATCAATTTCCAAGAAAGGACAGAGCAAGATTGTGCCTTACATACAAGAGGTTTGTTGGCCTCACTCGTCTGCAATTTTTCCAATCCTTTCCCAATCACTGTTTTCGACTTTTTAGGGAGCTGGCGTTGTTACATCTCGATCTCACGTACACTATGTTGTCACAGAGCACGGTATCGCTCAGTTGTGGGGTAAGAATATGCGGCAAAGAGCGTACGAACTCATCAAAATTGCTCATCCGTCACAGCGTCAAGCACTGGAGAAGGCAGCTTTCGAAAGGCTGAAGGTGAGGCTGAGCTCGTGTTATTCGCAGCAACGCAGTCCTTGAATCTGCTTGGGAGTCCACGGATGAAGGCGGTCAAAGTGTCCACAGTGAAAGGCTAAGGCCGATGTCATACTTTGCGAATCGAGCGATTCGCTGCTAGGGATTCACTGGCGTTCGCGGTCGCGTTGCGGTACCAGCTAACAGGGCGATTTACTGGCCACGACGCGACCGCGGACGCTAGCGGATCGCGCGATTCGCAAAGTCTGACATCGGCCTAAAGGTGCTGGTTTTAAGCTGTGAACCGGGATAATGTTGCATTTTTTTCCTTTCACGTGCGAGCTCGCTGCGCGCAGCATCTAAACAGTGATCAAGATGGCTGGTGAGCAAAGCGGTTTTTTTTTCGGAATTGAACCTCATTGATGGGCTAGACACTTCAGCCCGCTGTGGGGAGGGGAGGGGGTGTGGTTGGGACCGCCTCTTGACCCCTTCCACCAATAAAGTCGAAGGACTCCATCGAAACTGTATTATCCAGCTATCGTGATCACTGCCTTTAAGTAATCTTTGTTAGTGGGCTTGCACCACCTATACTTTTCATGGAAGTTTCGTGCCCTAACTACTGTAATGTTTCTCTCTGTATAACGTATTTTTACGTGAATTAGTTCCAGCCAAGGTTAACCGTCACGTTCGCATTTCAAAAATTTTGTGAACCCCCCCACCATTTTTAACCATCTAACCATCACCATCATAGCTGTTTCTATAGTATTTCATTTTGAGATCAGTCCACACCGCCCAGCCCGCCCACCTTCTCTTCCGAAGCAGCCGTCGAGGGGGGGGGGTAATTTGGTACATAAAGCGGAAAATCCACAAATTATGCCTAATTCTCACTACCTTCGTGAAACTTTCATCAAACTAAATTCGTTAGAAACCCGTCAGACGCAACTCCTTTAACTACCTCCAACCTCCGTTTCCACATGACTTTATGATATCCTTGCTCAATACCCAATGCGACCCCCTCCTCCAACCCTCTCATGAATGCCACCCCTTCCCGTGCCCTCTTACTAATGCGACCCCCTTCCCAAACCCCGTTACAAATGCGACTCCTCGGACCTCCTTACAAATGCGACCCCTCGTTCAAATAGTGCGAACGTACGGTTGGCCCTGGTTCCAGTTACGTCCGTCCCCGTACTGTCGTGTACATGCTACTGGTGGCAAGCTTACCATTGCAGCTGTTTTTATTCCTTGAAGTGCTCTTCTATAAAGTAACATCTAAGCTTGCTCATTTTGGGATTGAAAACATTATCTTGTCTAGCTGCTTTCCTTGTAATTGTGGGCCGATGTTGCGTCGGTTAGGGTCGACCCTGCTAGGACGCGCGCTGCAGCGAAGCGGACGTAAACGCTGCATTGATTTTGCGCAGCGACACAACCACTGAATGGCCTTTTCTGTGCACTTTCTTTTTTTGAAGTATCTGCTAAATCTGTTTCGGGTAAATAATGTCAATATTTCCAGGTAATGCCATCTGCGGACTAAACGACCAGATTTCATTCCTCCCTCCACATCAATAACTGCTCTCTGGTGTTCCGCAATTCCGGTGTTCTTTCTAAATTAGCCTCGTCCTAGATTTTGTAGTAACTCGATGTGTTTTCGTATATCCCTCAGACGACTAGGCGCCAACGTTTTACGGTGTATAGATGCATATTTTATTAGTGAGTCAGTCTTATCATATAGTATTCAAATGTGACTCGCGCAAAGGCGCTGATGTTCCCCGTCACCGGTATGTTGTGTTTTTGAAAGTTCTGTTTGGATTGTTTCCCAAATTAAGGTTATCATTATGATTCTTCTCACTTGAATCTGATACCTGAATAAATAGTTTTATGGCTCACTTCTTTCCAATAGCCCAATAAAGCTACATCGATCCATGGAAATAGGCCCACAAAGCTTCAGTTCACAAGCATGGGTTCCAGTGGGGCTATATGAGCGCTCTTTTTTAGATGTCGCTCGACGCATCGTCTATTTCAGCGGTCCGTCATTTCGCAAGTTGTGGCGAATTAAGAAAGAAAAACCATTATAAACAAAATAATTGTTACGGTTCGTTCCGCTCCTTCCTCAGACGAACCTTGTTCTTTCATCAATCCTCGGAGCTCATCAGTGAGTTGGGATTGGCGAAATAAAGACACAGGAGAAAGACGAATGGACCTGAAAGGACGTACAAATTTATCATGCAGGGAGCATGCAATGAAATGAATTGCATATTGCCTGATTGAATTAAAGTATAACTTGATTAAAACATTTAAAAATTATAAAGTTAAGAAGGTGGACATTTTTGTGAAGTCCCCGAAAAAATCGATACCGTACGTGTATTTCGATGCTCTTGATGCGGTGAAAATCCAGTTGGAGGGGCCACTCCTTACTATCTTATCCTTAGTCCTAGAGAGCATTCCTTTGAGCTATCTAAGGATAGGGATGGGATTTTGGACGACTCATTTGAAGCGCACTTTTGATAAGGACCGGTTGGTGTCCTACATTCCACACCTCATGCCCACATCTACCTATATCCTGCCCAATTTTGAGCCCTCTTCATCCATCCTGAAGCTCCCCCACCCTTAGACCAAGCCAAACTCTCCACCTCCCTGGCTCAGGACCGTTTCCTTGGACCATTGCAAAATTGTGAAACACCTCTGGATTACTCCCACACTACACCAGTACTTATCGGAAATACACTTCAGATGTCGATTACGTGCCACCAGCGCTCTCATTCTTATCTTGAGTATTGAAGAACACAATGGAATGGCCCCCTTCAACTGGATTTTCACCTCGATGCGTCTGATGAAAGGTGTGACGCGAAGTCTGCAGTACGGCACGGTCCATCTACTGAAATCCAGGAGTTTGGAACGGTAGGGCTTAATAAGGGTTTGAAGACGATCCCTTGAATTTAGGTCCCGATTTGTCCGTTTTCTCTTTGCATCTAGTATCAAACACTACACATGCTGGCGAGATTTGTGAAGCAGGAGCAGTGAAGTTGGTTCTCACGGATACCGTCCGTGCGATGTACGGGATTGGTTGGATGCGGCCCAAGAAATACAGACCCAGCATGAGCATACATCAGGCCCTGCTTCCTCGGATGGGGCGTGCACCCACTGGAGCGATAGTGGAGAGAAATTCGTGGATGTTTTCAGAATGTCTCAAAGTGCGGAAGAGAGATCACATTCCCGAGAGAGAACCCGTACATTATTGGAGGAGCGAGCTGGAAATTGCATAGCTTGGTCTGTCCCACATCCTGGAGACTGTAAAATATTGATGGAAATGAATAATACCTGTCAAGTGTATAGTCGCTCTGAGCAGGGTTCAGCAAGCCCCAACTAGGGGATGGGTCTCCAAAATTGTGCATCTCTGGACCATCCTTTTCTTAACCACGCAGGTTGCTTCATCGACCAGAGTATAGACACAGGGTTTTGGGAACACGGATGTGGGACTTTAGCTCGTCTGGGGCTGAGCGCGGCGATTTGGATGGTTTGCAGACCACTTGGACATTTCTCAATGATCCTGCCGCGACTTGCTAGAGCACCGACGATTCGGGAATGGTGCCTGGCTTGGCTCCAAATCCCAAAAAGGAAGGTGAGGGCCTTAGGATTAGGGCTTGGAGGGGTGGTTAGTCCGGGGTGGATGAGCCAATTACAGTGCTGCAGTTTGATTAGTGAGAGCACACTAGTTATGAGCCGTTGCTCAGGCGATGGGCGCAGGCGGGAGCATCACATCGAAGCGTTTTGAAGGAACGAGTTCAAGTATCAGGGTGTTCAAAAAGTTTTGAGAAAATTCGGTCTGCTCGTTCAACACAAAATTCCTACGAAAGAAACGTAAGATCGGTAATCTATGTAGTGGCCCTTCTTAGCCACGACCCCTCTGCATGGATTGAGCAGAGCGCTGATGCCCTTCTCCTAGCAGGAAGAGGAGCGTAGGCGATCAATTCACCTGCACACCTGACCTCTTGATGGTTGTTGGATTTTGTAATTCTGCTTTGAGCTTATACCCTTCTGAAGACATGGTAGTCACAATGGGGAAGGTCAGGTGAATATGGAGGGTGGGGTAGCCAGATGATGCCGAGTCTCTCCAGCTCCTCCGTCGTCGTCCTCGCGTGATGTGGTCAAGCACTGCCCACCCCAATCAGGATTTTTTCTTGTAATTGGTGTAGAATGGGGGCTCAGGACACCATCTCTCGCAGCTGTTCGCATGAAGCTCTAGCGGTCACAGCATATCCTAGAGTAGGATCTCATCCAGTGGAGCAGAAAAATATGGAGATCATTTCTTTTTCGTTGCGGTCGCATCGCTTCGGGGTTGGTTGTGGCTTCACTTCCACTAGTAGCCATCGTAGATCTCTGTGTGAAAGTTCACAGGACATCCATTTATCTTCCTGAGCGATCACCAAGTCTGCCCATGTCTTCGTTCCCTTACGGTCGAGAAGTTGTTGGCACACATCGACTCGCACTCAACGCCCGTGTTCAGTTAGAGAGAGGGGAATAATTCCACTGAGCGCTGCAAGAACGCGACTTCTGCGCAGAATCTTATGGATGGTGGAATGGGAGTGGCTGTTGTCCTTTCCATTTCCCTCAAACAGTGAGAGGGATTGCTTTGAGGGAAGCTGAAAGAGTGTCGGTCTTAGAGGAACCTGAGCTTGCTCTTCGAGGAGCTTTGTCGAGGCAAATCTCTCCTCTAGAGAAGCGAGCGAACACCTATAGCAGGTGTGAATGGAGGTTGCACTGCTGCCCATCGACGACCATGACTCATTCAAGGCTTGAGTGGCGGAGGGATCAGATCGGTACTGATGAAGCAGAAGACGGCGGTAGTAGTGTCGGTCGGACATAGTTCAGTTGATGATAACCTACTTCCAACGACGAAGTACAATATCGGTCAGCTATGGTGATGGTCTACCAACCATGCCCTTTTCCCACCATTTGTCCTATGGCTCTGCTTTTCCGTATTCGCACGCAATACGGTTGCGGAATCGAGTGTCGAAATTTTCTCAAAACTTTTCGGACACCCTAATAGTTCGTAGACACCATATGGGATAGATGCCGTACCCGCATCGCGGCGGAATTTGCCACGCAATCTGCCGCGGATGGGCCAAATGTCCGTCCCCCTGGGGACCGTTCCCCGAGTTGAGCCTTGCTGCATTCGGCCCCTGAAATGAGTGGACTCTGCTCCACGGACCGACCAACTAGGCTGTATTTGATACAGAGTCCCGACAGTTACCAAAATCCAAATATCCATAAAAATGGAAAGAGGCCAGCGAAGGAGGACACGTCAAAAACAAACTAACAAGGGAACGATGGTAGGTCGAAGTGGCCGTTCGAAATGAGATGTATACCATTCGATGCTCCTTGAACGCTGATTCCATATCCGCCTTCCGAATCTGCTAAACGATTCTCTGAACTGTTGTGAGTTATGAAGCAAAACAGCGCAACGGTAGTAGTCGGGACTCACAGTGAAATCGTCGTATGGTCGGTGCCTTATTGTGTTTACTGTTTTCCATTTATAGGGAACACCTAGACGGCTTTCTCTAGCCTGTTTAACTGAATTCCTGAAGAAAGCAGCATAGCAATTATGATAGGGGGCCGATTATTCGACATTTCCACTGTGAGTCCCGACCACAATCGATGCGCTGTTTTGCTTCAAAACTCCGTTCAGAGAATCTTTTAGCATATTCGGAGAGCGGATTCGGAATCAGCCTTCAAAGACGCACCAAGTGGTATAAATCTCATTTCAAACGGCCACTTCGACCTACCTCCTTCCCTTGTGAGATGTGTAGAGCGGATCTGAAGTAATAACGGTATGGAGGCAGCATGGTGACCGGGAAAAGTGGATCAACGCTAGCGAAGGTTAAGACTCGAACGCTCATGGCAGGCAGGGTTAAAATCAAACATTTCGGTTTTTTCAGATCATAGATAAAGAGTAAACCACTGTGTGGCCCACGCTTCAATTTGAGAGGCCAAATTGGCACACAGCAAAGCACTACATACATAATGGTGCACTAGAGGCAGTAATGAAATCGAAATTTCTCAAGAAAATAAAAACCTATGAATTCTCCGTTCTATCGCAACGCACGTCTCGGTACCGTTTCTTCGCCTGCGGCTTTCCTCTCAACTAGTGGAACACGTGCGCCATGCACCTACTGTGGTACTGTTTGACACAAGAAGCAAGGATGTGAGACCAAGTTCACCGATATAACGATGCTTCAGGACAGCTGACTCACAGGTGGTACTTCTAGCCAATATGCCGCCTCATACAAATCGCAGCCTATACCCTTGTTGATCGCTTTAACAATTGCGCAATGGAGTGCGCTGTCAAGCCTACGAGGATCGTGAACTTACATGAAGCTCTTTCAGGACACAGAACGCTTTTCGAAATTTCTGCTTGGTGTAAGGACACAACTCCAGCAACTTGACTGGGGCATGGTTTTGCATGGTGCCATCAAACGCGTGGCGGCAAACTCGTCCACCGTCCTAGCCCCTGCCCTACCATTAGCGAGGACTACGGCCGCAACGGCCAATATGGGGATCCCACTTTGTGTTTCGTTGACAGATTTCTTTCACCTCTGGCGTACCATTGAGCACCCCCCCCCACGTCCCCTCTAATCACTTTTAGGACCTATCATAACCGCTGCATTGAAAACCACAAGTCAGGCTCAGTGAACCAAACCAAGCCCTTTTGTCGTTTTTGTGCATGGCTACGCACCGACGAAGACGTTGCCATGCTCAGAATCGCGAACGGAGCCGTAATAAGCCCCAGGGTATGTATTTAGCGCTCCCGCCGCCTATCCCTGCTCCCTCCGCCCACTTTCCGAGTTTGCATGGCCGGCATAACGAGTGAAATCAGCTAAGATTATTGCCGTATCAACCGAAGGAATAGCTGGCATATCCGGAAAACTCGTTTGAACGTGCTCCTCTCCCCTAGCCTTCCTCACTGCCGGGGGAGCGAGACTTTCGTTATTGGCCTTGTCGACGATTCGTTTTCGTTTTTTCTTCATTGTCGTTCCATTTCCCATCTCTATAGTCAGTCTCAATCACCATAATGCCCAAACACGAGCCTGACTTTTGCCTTTGAGCCCTTTCCTAGCGTCAATGGCGTCAATGATCTTTCGGAATCATCCCAGTCGGTCGAGTTTTCAGTTCACTTTTTTTTATTACAATAAACACTACTGCACTGAATGAAACTCCCAAAAAGGGCGAATCAAAGTCAAAACGTCTGATGGGAATTTGTCTTTATCAAAATTGAAATCCTCACTGAAGTGCTTCACAGGATTAAGAATAATATAACAATATTTTGTAACAACAACAACAACAACGAAACTACAAACAGAAGTTCCTCTGTGAGAAGCCATTCCCTGTCAAAATAAAAGATGGGATGTTATAACATGATTGGAACAAAAAAAAACAATGAATCACATTCAAACAATGGGAGGGCAAAAAAGTTAAGTCATCACTGATAGCACCCTATTTTGCCAGCTCATCGGCAAGTAATGTGGCTCCTCGGAATGTGTACTCCTTCAGCTGCTTCATGTTTACCGCTTCCTTCACTTTCCGTTTAACTGTACTCGACCCACAATGAAGCATCTTTAACAGAACGTGGCAACCCTGAAATCGTAATCATTCTATTTCGCACACAATTAGTGTTTTTACGTACTCTCCTACCTTATTACAGCAAATCCATGAACCTAAGTCCTCTTTGGATAACGTGTTCACAATCTCAACGGATAATCTCTGATCCTCCGCTAAGGCATTATCACACCTTAATAAAGTGAACATGAGCAACTGTTCTGAACAAATATTTCAAAAGAATACCTTAACACAGCCATTAAGACAAAGTGCCCCGCGGGGTGCTCGATCAGGTGAAGGCGTTCATTGTCCATGGGTATAAATTCCTTAAAAAGGAGCTTAGACTTTGTTGAGAATGTCACATAACTTTTCAGAGTGAACGAAATCTGAAAGAGCTGCAAAAGCAGGAAGAAAGAAGAATGTGGTGTACCTGTTTAGCTATCTGAGCGAGCGCCTCATTACATTTTTGCCGCATCTCAGCCGGAACTTGGCGATCGAACAAATCATAGCTGCCTACAGTCACTTTGGTTACTTACCAGAGTTACAAGAACGGTTACGAAGACACGGGATCTAGGGTGTGGTTCACTAGGACAGAACGCGGAGTTACCGCTTTTCGCACGCGACGGGCGAGCGCTCCCGCAGCGAAAACTCTACCCTATGAAGGTTGCGCGACTGGAGCAGCTTCTTTCCACGTGCATGGATTTTCAAGTTTTTCATGCGTTGTTTAGCAGTTCAGTAGTGTGAGAGAATTGATGATCAGTGCATGTTTCAAGACAATGAGGTGAGACAGTCAAATCTCTCACACTAATGAAA
>KZ345134.1:98418-125010 GCA_002352805.1 Teladorsagia circumcincta
ACAATGAGGAGATAAAACCTTTTCTCGGGAATGATCTGACGGAAAAGAGCACTTTGAGATACCATGCGGGCCGCAGTAGAGTTACTTTCGAAGAAACTGGGAGCCCTACTCAGAGCGGCAGCGAGACATATCGGGTGAGTGTCATTCCTTTCATTAGGTCAATATCTCGTTGAAAAGTATTCATAACCACCCGAAGATACATCCAGTTTGAAAGAAGTTATAAGTCAAGAAACGTGGTGCAATATTTATGGGACACCCTGTAATACCCGTTGCTTGCAAAAAAGCAAAGAAATAAAAAGAAAATCTCACTGTGGTTATGTACTTATTGATAAGTACAGTATCATCGATGGTATCGAAAAGTGCTAGGAGAACTCGATGTCCGTAATGTTCCATTGCCACCTTGACGGCGAGATCTTTGAAGTTCTTCACTATTAACTGGAAAATAGCACATATATAAAAGAATGGAAGGATAAATTCGCTTAATTCTCATTACATGTACATTTCCTGAATCGCTCTCCACCATGTTAGTATCAATTAACGGTTCTCATTGCATATTACTACTTTTTCAATAACTTTTTATGCAATATGAAGAATATAACTCCTTTCTCTTTACCTACAACATAACTGTCGGCGGTGCTTCTAATTTCTGCAAATAAAATCTTACAGAATTACACCGCCATAAAATCACCCCAGAGCCCAATGAAGGTCTTAAATGAATCAAGAAATCGGAGAGAAGTAAACAATGAACCTTTCTATCCTTGACATTGGCATTCCATATACACTTCATTGCCACGTAGGAGCCGTCTGGTGTATGTACTATTTCAGGAATTCTATCCTTTAGTGAGTCAATCAAATTTGTAAGTTGGTCTGGATCGCAATGTGTGGCAAAATCTCTCAGAAGACGGTGACAAAGCGAAAGGCGCACAGTAGTCCTTGAAAATTATGTAGATAGAAATGCTTCAAAACCATAACGAAAGGACTTTTCCATATGACTTACTTATCAACGAGTGTGAGAAGCTGCTCCTCAAGATGTTGCAAAATCAATTTTTTCTTCGTTGGTTCCTCGGCTACGATTTCGTCAAGGGTGCGTGGCTTATCCGACTGTAAAAATACATAATAAAAGCATCAGAGTTTGTTCGTGAAGTATAATTATAGTTTTTTGAAAACGATAAAATATTCTTAGGACGGTAATCCTCACCCTGAACAGAACAAATTCTTTGCCGTAAAATTCAGAAATAATATCGAAGCGTTGCTGTGCATTGGCATACTCATTATAAGCAACTTCGAGTACCTAAATGAACAAAAACATGGTATTTTCAGGTAAACCTACAACTTCGCCAAGCCTTTGGTGACCTACCTCAGCTGCGTATACAATTCGCATCAGCGACACGGCATGACCTCGGAACGAACTAATGATCATATTTCTTTGCTCTTTGGTCCTTAAATATAGTATATCGATTTTTAAAAAAGAAACTTTGCATATATAAACTGAACATGTAACTATAACAACATAAATACATTGTAAACTAAACGTACCCGTATTTCAACATTCGCAGCACGAAGAAGTGTGCGTATTTGTTCTTAGTCATTCGCACGAGTTCAGGTGTAAGTTCTTCGAAAACTTAAAAGAGACATCTTTTAATAACATTTTCAATGAAGAAATGCATACGACTTACGTGCTGAAGTAATACCAGGCCTCTTCAAAGCCAAAAGACATTCGAAAACTCGAGAAATATCATGAGTATAGATAAGTTTTGGAGCGTAACCCTAAACGATGACCTTTCACAAAGATGGTGACGAAGAAGAACAAGCATGAAAGAAGAGGTGGCAAAAGGCTGGATTTACTTACCTTCACAAGGCCAAACAGCTTCGACACACATTCATCCCTATCCTGCTTAAGGGTCTTTCTACTGAAAGAATACTCCATAAAATAAATTTTCGCAGTCATAGAGTCCAAATAGGTAACACAAAGCAAACAGGTAATACATAAAATTACGAACCTTCTGATTTTCTCCCACAATAACTTGCACTCCATAGCACGATCATGGTTAGGATTTTTTTGAGACTAGAAAATTACCATACATTTTAATTTTCATACTGGGCATGGAAATTTGAAAGCGACTATGAAATCACCTTTAGTTCTCTGAGAAACGCCTTTCTTTGCTTTCTATCCATGGTCAGCAACTGTTCTTTTACTTTCTTTGTTACCTTAAAAAGCCATTTAAGCAGTCAACAAAAGATCATGTAGTTTCACAATACCTGTATCGTGATCTTCTTCTTAGGTTTAAACTGTCTCTCTGCAAAACTAGCGTTTTCTTGAACATTTTCTTTCTCTTCATTCCGATCAACTGATGTTGCAGTAGCTATAGGAGCACCACCATTATCAGGTACTTGCACCTGAACCATTGCAGTACTTAGAAATATTATAAATGAAAAAGATTTGTACTCTACCTTCTTCTTTTTCTTGAGCGCGGCTTTTTTCGGCTTAACTCGCAATATACCCTTCCCTGGAGAGGCCGATGACGGTTTAATTTCAAGATCCTTCACATTCTTGTCGAAAACCTTGACTCGTTCCATATTTCCGCTGAATGACACCTTAACGAAGTTAGTCGACAGTTAGTAGACATATTCATTCCAGCAATTTTACGACAGCTATAACGAGTACCCTTTTATCTTTTGGCTTTTTGGAGGGCGCACTTGGCGATGAAGGATCAACATTTATCGTTTCGTCAACGTCCTCTTTTTCTGATAGTCGTAGCTTGCTCATCTCAGCTTTCACACTTTCATTTAGTTCACTTTTAAACTTCATCTTTTCCTCAAGCTGAAAAAAAAACAACTTCTTGGAAAACACTGGTATTGAATCGTAAAGCTGAAAGCGCATTTCAGTGGTTAAAGGGCTCACCTTCACCAATCGTTTCCTGTCAACTTGATTCAATTTCAAGCCTTTAGCCTTCTTCTCCAATAGATTTTTCACCTTTTTCTTCCCTTTCATTTTCTTTTTTCTTTCCATTCTAACACCAAGCGCTGCCATTGTGGCACCTAAACAAGATTTTATGAATAAGAAATTGAAGAACTAATCACAACTACAAGAAAATGTTTGTAATTTGTCCACTGTGGGTTAGCACATTAGGGTCAAACTGGCAGAGCCACAGGACAAATTTCAAACCTTCGACTGCAGCAAATTTTCTATTGTAAAACGGACCCATGTACAGCTCAAAGTGATCAGAATCAACTAGCTCAAAACGTAGTAAAAATCAGGTTAGGTCACCAAAAGGTAGAGCCCCGATCTTATCGATTCGTTGGCCGGTTGGCGTAACTTTGAGCGTTACTGAAGACTCGTTTTGTGTTATAAGCATCAATCAAGAATAAAAACCAGTTTTGGAAAAAAATTAGTGAAACAAGAAAACAATTCGTACTAAACGTCAACTAGGGTGTAGTCTGTGTAACGGATTTCCGAGACGGCTGTTACTTTCGGGCTACACTGGCATACGGTAGCGAGCAGCTACTGAATCGAATATGTTTGCTATTAGGTATATTCGAGCAGAACGGATAAGTAATGATAGGTAGGGGGATCTAGAAGAGGTGTTCGACACCTGCGCGGTGTTCGCTTCTGAAGCCGTAACGCGCTAAATGGTCAAGGCTCAAGTCGGCTCAAGTCTGCCGTTCCCTTGGGAGTGCTTGGTCGGTTCTGACATTTTTGAGGAATCGAAAAGTTGAATTGGGCGCTTGTTGGCCTTCCTGAAGCAGTTAGTAAAACGCCCATTCAATTGCCACGTTTCCAAGTGCACCTACCTGGAATGTATGGCGAATACTGGAAGGTGGTTGATCATCCCCCAATGACGTTTTTTGCTGGATGAATAGGATATTCCTACGGGTCTAGGAATCTGATATGGAGCACCTACAATTACTGTCTCGTCTCCACCACAGCTGCCGTTACCTGCTATGTACCCTTCCAGCAAAAAACGAGAAGAGCTTCGGGTGCAGACCATACACCACGAATGACGACGGTCTCCAAGTGATGTTAATGGTGGTTCATGGTGGTAACTGATTTTTGATAAATGATAGCTGCAATTGGTGACAACCGATAGAATACAACTGCAACAGGCTAATCATTTCATTGGCAAAGTATTTACATTTTCGTCACTTGTGGTGTATGGTCTGCACCAGGGTCTTCTCATTTTTTGGAAATGTGGGTGGGATGGGATGATCCACCAACTTTCACGCTTGATAGCACGCTGTTCAGTAAAGCACATCTCTCTCCATAAAACCTCGGTAGTGATATTTTGATGTTTCCTGCGGCGTATAGGTATTGAGGGGGGAGGGGGTCTTTATTCTGCGGCCCATCGAAGGCCCAGTTCACCATCACAGGACGAAAAGCGCCACTATGTGTCATTGAAAATGATAAGGAGTAAAAATTTCCATCGAAAGACTTGTACGGCGCACGAAAGGCATCGGAATGGATCAAAATACAACAACTCCGCTTCACTGTGTAGAATAGGATAACTTATTATAGATAGTTTATTAATTTCAAATAGGTTAAACAGCTGATTCGCTCTGGCTTTGTGGTGTTCTATGGAAGAGTTTCGGAGATCTACGGCTTACCTGCCTGCCTCACCTTTATGGGTGTGCCAGGCGCTTATCGATCCTCTGCACCTGCTCGTTTTCCAGTGAAGCCTATGTACTCATTATGAATGGAACCCGCTATCCTGCATATTCCATCTGAGGTTCGCCTGGAACCTGCTCTGAGGTTTGCCCTTTCCGATTTTTGGCCTCCGCACTGTTTAATTTTGCTGGATTTTTCCAGACTCAAATATTCCTGTGATATTTATGGACGGGTCACCTCAAGCTCCTGTGAAGGATTCTTTAGAGTCCACGCAGTATCTGCAACTTGAAGAACTCAATGATGCTCTAGAGGTTTGCCTAGTGTGATGCCAATTGCTACAGGTAAGGAAAGGATACACGAGACCATTTTACATTTTCAGAAGGAGCGAGCCTTGGTCCTACAAACCCAGCAGAACTACTTGGATCTCAAGAAGAAATTCCTTGAGCTTTCCCAGCAGTCGCAACACGCTCAAACAGAATTACAGACGGTATGCTTCAGTTCTTAATAAAAAATGAATTGGTGTGGAGCAACCACTTCTCTACTGATGCGCCATGCATCTGACGTTTATTCATATAACATGTTTTGTAGGCTATTTCCCACGTAAATTTCTCCTACGTTCACTAATAAAAAGAAATGAGTAACTAAATAAGTAATCGAAGAATTAGTGGCCTATAAGTGCAGTTTTCCCCACACTCGCAGTCCATATCCGACGAGTTCAGGGGGCGGTTCCACGGACTGTCTAGCGCTGCGGCCGCATTAGAACCTTGCCCAGGGTAATTGTCAGAGGTCGGTACGGGCGATAGTGCAGATAAGACGCCTTGCTCTGCCACCCGTGTCCACCTCTAACAATTGCCGTGGAACGGCAACGTTCCAATGCGGCCGCAGCGCTAGACAGTCCGCGGAACCGCCCCCTAAACTCGTCGGATATGGACTGTAAGCGTGAGCGGCTGTTGCGATAATCACACCTAAAGTTTTGTGGAGTGTGCCTTTAGAAGCACTGGTTATGCTTGGATCGTTAGTGAAATTCTTTCCTTGGTTAATTCCAGCAGGACCCCAGTTACAGGGGTGGTGGTGCTGTCGCGACTAAAAAGTGTGCGACAAGAAAGTTGATGCTTTCGCTTGACCCCTGCTACCGCTGCTCTTTTCTATAAATCGCAGCACACGAGGCATCTGCTCCCTCTCACATACGACGTGCTCTCTCGCATTTCCCCTCGCCTTGCAGCGCTACGTCTCTCCGTCGTATCGGGGTCGACATCGCTAGGAAAATTCCAGTGTTTTCTATGGCGCTTTTTCCCCACTAAGGTTCTCCATCGCACTTCTAGTGTGATATTTTAATAAAATAATCCCCCAATCCTATGCGTGACCCGTGCCTTTGAGGTAATCGCTGCGAAACTGACTACCAGTATTAAAAAACAAGTTCTGTACTGGGATGAAAATACAATTAATAATCCTGGACAAGTTAGCGTCAAGTTTACGGAATGCTGAATAGGGATGGAATTCCTCAGAAAGTATTCGGTTTATCGTTTCAACTGTTAAGCGAGATCAAATGCGTAAATCGTAGCTGTCGCTTACTCTGATGAGCATGTAGTATGTACTTATGGTTAGAACCGTGACCGTTCACCTTTCATGTGAGCCATCAGCATTTCAGTTACTCAACGAGCGAGGAGAACATGTAGAACTTCTTTATCAAATGAGTGAGGCTTTGAAGACTGAAAACCAACAACTACGAGAGCAGCAACAACAACTGCAAGCAACTCTTGAGCAAGTCACTAGAAAGTCGAAATTCAAGGAAGAGGAGCTGAGGAGGGAATTCAGCGATCAAATCGGGCTTCTCATAGAAAATACTGAGAAGTAAGCGGACGTCTCATATGTAGTTCAGTATTGGTAGATCACGCGTTTCTTGGGAAAGGTATTTAGTGGTCCCTCGCTGACTTTACTTATTCCAGAAATGATTGCGAGGATATGGTACAGAAATTTGGGCAATCAAGAGAGAAGGAACTTCTTGAGAGTGATGCTCGTGTGCAGGAACTGTTGTCTAAAATCAGAAACATCCAAGTTTCCACGGATGAGGAGGTTCGGTCTTTGAAAGCGGAATTGCGTGAGGAACGGCAGAGACGGATCGAGCTGGAGACCATTGCACAAAAGTAAAGCGATAACGTATGCTGATTTTATAGAGAGCCTCCATAACGCACTCATTTTAGGAATAGGATCAACCTCGAGGCCAGCAGAGAGCTTGCTGCTTCAAAACAGAACGAACTATTGGCTGTTCGAAGGTAAGTCGCACCAATTCAGGCCTTTATACCCAGCCGTCTCTGACTGTCTTGAAGAAAAGGCTATGAAGTTCTGTGTAATCCTATGAGTCCTACATTTTTCCTAGCACATTTTCAATCTTTTTATGAAATTTTTGTATTTTCTTCTGAATTCAACAGTTTGCGACTTAGCTTACTGTTATTTATGAGTAGCGCACCTTTCAGTGTTTCTCGTTATCGTACGCTTTGTTCTTCCTTGAAGGCATGCCTCAAGATCAATTTGGTGTAGTTCTTACACACAAATCCGATTGTGCTGGTGAAAAATGGGTTGGCAGTGAGCTCACCACCTTCGTAATCGGTGCTGCTAATTGTAAAGAAATGAGAGAATAAGCGCGAAGAGGAGAGTAGAGGCGAGAGAGCGCAACAAATGAGAAGTAGTCAGACTACAGCCTGATAAAAGATAAAAACGCAGTTGCTGCAGCTTACTTGCGAGCCCTAGCGCTCTTGTAGACTGATTTCCGTGCACAGGAATGCCACATCTGTGGCTGTCCTGTTAGGGTCTATCTGCAAACTGCAGAATCGTCACACATTCTGCTGGGTTGTGCCTATACCTCTGCGCTGTGACCTTGATATGAGTTACGCTCACTCATAATGAAATTGTGAGATTTGTTATATTAGGGTGTCCCAAAAGTTTTGAAAAGGTTTGGTCTGCTTGTTCAACCCAAAATTCCTACAAAAGAAACGCAGGATCAGTAACATATGTAGTGAATACGGAGGATGAGGTAGCCAGATGATGCCAAGTCTCTCCAGGTCCTCCGTCGTCGTCCTCGCGTGATGTGGTCAAGCGCTGCCCATTCCAATTAGAGATTTTTTGTAATTGGTGTAAAATGGGGGCTCGGGACACCATCTCTCGCAGCTAGTCGCATAATGCTCTGCGGTCACAGCAGTACCGTCGAGTAGGATCTCATCCAGTAGAGCAGAAAAATATGGAGATCATTTCCTTCTTTTGCGGTCGCATCGCTTTGGGGTTGGTTGTGGCTTTCACTCCACTGGTAGCCATTGCAAGTCCCTATGTGGATGTTTACAGGACATCCACTTATCTTTCTGAGCGATCATCAAGTCTGTCCATGTCTTCGTTCCCTTACGGTCGAGAAGTTGTTGGCACACATCGACTCGCACTCCACGCCCGTGTTCAGTTAGAGAGTGGGGTGTAACTCCAGGGAGCGCTGCAAGAACGCGACGGAATCCTGTGGATGGTGGAACGAGGCGTGGCAATCGTTCTTTCCATTCCCCTCAAACTTTGAGAGGGACTGCTTCGAGCGGAAGCTGGAAAAGTGTCGGTCTTAGAGGAACGTAGGCTTGCTCTTCGAGGAGCTCTGGCGAGGCAAATCTCTTCTCCAGAGAAGCAACCATGCCCTTTTACCACCATTTGTCCTATGGCTCTGCTTTGCCGCATTCGCACGCAACAGGTTGCGAAATCGAGTGTTGAAATTTTATCAAAACTTTTGGGACACCCTAATACTTTGATTTAGATTGAACTATTTTGTTTATCGCATAAGTGTAGCGCCCTCACTATTATTTTGATCAGAGGGTTGTTTCTGGGACATACCGTTGTTTACTTTTAGCTTCATTTGGGAATGACGATAAAAGAAATCGTTCATTCTCTGTTCCGCACGTGCCGTTATGATAAGACGAAGTGTGGATCGTATGAGCATTCTGAGCCGTTCAGTAGAAATTTTTATATTTCAAACTTTATTGACTCTTCAGCAAAACTATGTATTTGCAGGGCTTTGATGATTATTTTGCTTCACCTCAGGTTACCAGGAGGAACCATTTGACAACAGACTTTCCAGGTATATCTCATATTATCTACTTTCAGTGAGCTGAATCGGCGGCTAAAGGAAAGTATGGAAAACGAAATCGCTTCACTCTCTAAAGAAGAAAACTCCCGCAAAACGATGTTGCTGCGGACGACATCATTCGAGAGGAAAATTGCCGAGTATGAGCGGACCATTGAAGAGAAGGACCAGCAGATTGCCGGTAAGCAAAGGATGATGTCATACTCAGGGTTCATCGGTACGAAAATTCACATAGGGGATGACTGCACAAGTGCTCACCTCTCTACCGCTACTACATACTACTGCCCACCAGATGAAGTACCCGACTAGCACGGCGATTTGAGTATGACTGCAGCCTAAATATTATACATCATTTAGTTCACTCCATTGCGAAAGAAGTGCATACACTCGGAGTTCACAATGGTTATGCTAATTTTTTGTAACCACACTATTTCTTTCGATGATCTAGGGCGGAGCTCACGACAAAAAGGCAGCCGGTTAACAATCAAGGAAGTGGTGGACGACCCACTGAGACTGCGGTAACACGCGCCTTCTCGAAGGATATGCCCTGAGCGCACTAGTACGGCCGTGCCAGTGATGCGAGGATGATGAAAAATCAACAAAACGGCACATAGCCTGGAACCCAAGAGTGGACCCTTCTATGTCGGTGTCGCCGCTCTAGGAAGAGTCTTATCGATGATGGCGTCATCAGTGTAACCGCTTGGGTCTGCGTATAAACTTAACAGCTAGTGTCCACGGCTGGAGTCCGACGCTGAGGGAGTGGGCAGTCGTGGCATGTAACGTCGCGGAGTCGCTGGCACTTCCCTACTAAAGCGTTCAGGGCCAGGGTGAATAACGGTCGAGGAAAACCTCGACAAGGTGGTCGTACTTGTCAGGATGGGTCATGGGGGGTCGTACCTGTGAGGGTCGGCAGCGAGCGCATCAGTGGAATCGTGGTGCAAATAGGAGGAAGAGCGTGTACCGCAGCAAAAAACGACAATGTGCGAGAAAACTTTATATAAAATATTCTTTCTGCTCGCTCTTAATACCTCGCTGACAGCGATTCTATTGGAAGGAACGCTGCCGCAAAAACGACAATGGTGAAGGAAAACCCTAAGCAAATGAAGCGGCTTGTCGGTTATAGGGGGTTCGAGATGTGTGTACTCAATACAGATTCTGTCAGTAGGTCATCGTCATAAAACACCTTTCAATCGAGTGTACCGCTTTGGTGACGGTCAGACGCATGGCGTATGAGACGATAGCGGGCGACGTCGACTGTCCCTTTTCATATCGCCTACGCTGGAAGGTTGTATTCTAGATACAGTCCGAGTGTTGCCCACAAGATATTCTGCAACGGTGAGGAAGGAATCGACTTTTTGAGCGGTCAAAGATCATCCTCGATAGATCCTCGACACAAATTTCTTCCCCATCAAAAGGCTTGGAAAGAAGCTTAATAGACTATCAGAAAGCGCAATCCTTCCGCTTCCCAAAAACTACCTTACCTTTTTTTAAATGCTCGAGAAATGAGAGAGATATTGCCTTTTGGGTGCCAAAAACTCGCATGAAAATGTCATCGTCCTCGACGCTGATTCGACGAAATTCGAAAGTGCCTATCTCTTCGCATGGGAGTCTTCAGAGCGATTTCAATACTGCTTTACAGTACCAGGCCTAGCTCTATCTAACCCGACAGAGTGCCACTCAAAAGATTCGAAAATTGGGGAATGGAACCTTTCCCTACCTAGAGAGTGTACTTTGAGGCGGTTTTGAGAGGGGCATCAGCAAATCTGACCTAGAGACAAACCGCGCTACAGCTATTGCGGAGTCGGCCGTTGGTCGATATAGACTGTTGTGATGATCTTCTATGAACTTTTCAAACATTCGCATTGGAACACCTCTTTGAGATTGCAAAAACTCTCTCCGGTAGGGATTTGAACCCGGGTCTTGCATGTGACAGACGCGGATACTCATCACTACACTACCACTGTTCTCCGTTCATATAAGGGAATCAAAATAGGAGGGGTCGTGCCAGGACTTCTATTTCAGGGAGGTGGTCGTACGACCACGTCGTCGACACGATTTTCACCCTGTCCAGGGCTACTTCTGGAGAAGGCGCACCCTCCCACAGTCCCGGGGTGCCTTTCCACTAGGTATATTTCCCCTTTCTCGACCTCCAACATTATCGTAGAATCCTCCAAGGGAGAAGAATTCATTGATCGATTCCTTTTATTTCAACCCACTGTGGGGTTTCGAATGCGTTTGGCCTGTCTGATTACTTTCGGGAACCCACCATAAACGCCGGCACTTACACGACACCCCAATCGCCCTATCAGTCCGTTACGAACGAGTGGGGATGCACAATAACTCAACAAAGTTATGAGGGGTCAAGAATCTTGATAAGGTTCTGTTCCCTCATACGCCCCGAATATAGCACTGATATGTAATCCTATGAACATTTTGGAAACATTCGGTCAATAAAGCAGGCAACACTGAATGGTTGTTGTTCTAGCGTATGCTCAGAACTGAGCTGCTTGCTCACATACCTCGAAGGAAGGGAGGGCTCAACGGTGAAGAACCCTCTCTAGCGAATAGACATCGCAATGTACAATGCTCCGCTCCAAAATACAGCAGTTCGGAAACCCGACATCGACAAATTGTAAGTCTAACGATTTGAGCTCCTTCGTGGCTAGGGGCTAACTTCTCAACTCGTTCTGTTCGCAGTGGTTGAATACTCATGAAGACCGCAGATAGCAAAGCAATCCATTCAAAAATCCGTTGAAGGACGAGACACAACTGCGTGAGTGTAATCCTCTTTTTAGAATTACGTCAAAATGTTAAGCATTTGGAGAGCCAGCGAAGTACGACAGCTGTTGAAAATTCTCTAAAAGACGATGGCGATGAGGAGAAACGTCGTTTGAAAGCTGAACTGAAGGTAATGCCGCTAATTCTATGAAAAGTTAAGTGAAATCTTTTCGGTATAGGTTTGGGTTTTCAGAATTTGTCTGTGGCCCTAACGCAAAACGCGGAGAAAAGTAAAGCGACCATCGAAGAGCTGAAACAAGAGCGAAACAAGCTGGAGATTACGGTAGCTGAACTCAAGTGAGACTTTCATTTCCATCTTCACACAACCTTCATTTGGCCTCGAAAGCACATTCCGTACAATGAATTGGGTAGGAAAAAATCAAATGTTAAAATTGAGTTTCGAACTGAAATTTAATAAAATTCAATATAAGTGATGAAATAACAAGTGCTATGCGGACATTGAAGAATGAAGCGAAATAAACTGCCAAAAACGGATTGAGTAAAATTCCTCTTTATAATTGACGTGGGACCTTTGTACAAAACTGCAAAGAAGATGGTGCTGGTCAGGAAGACTGGCAGGGGCGGGTCTCTTAGGAAAGGCGGAGTGACCGCGTTAATGCCTGATATTGTTGTTGCTAAGCCGTCTGTTGCGGAAGTGATGACACATCACCTCGAGCAGTATGCGCATGCTTTTCAATAGGTTGGTATGCATGTACACAGGTGTTGGGCAATAAGAAAGCCACTCTTCCTTCACAATCAAAATGAATGATGCACACCTCCGGATAAAGCCGAACCGGTTGCTTCCAAATGAATTTTGAAGAGCACATTCCATTCTATTAAACAACATCATAATAGTTTTCTACCCCGGCGACATGATAAGAATTTAGCAGTGGAACCTGGTGCACGGGTCGAGCTAACGCGGCCCTCGGCGGATTGTGGACCACTACGACCTTATATGAAACGCTGCTCAAAAAGCTCTTGCATAGTCAGAGTTCTTGAATTCGGAAGCTATAAATCGGTTGAACTAGTTGAAGCAACAACCTCAAATGAGATCGTATAGAGGAGTAGCCCACGCTTGGGCCTTACAAAGTGATCTGATGGCGGGTAATGTAGACTTACGGACGGAATACCTCGCGCACACCCTATAATACGCAACATATATTATGGCGTAGCATCTAATTCAAATACACGCTGGTTAGTTTAATAGTGGACCGAGCAGGTAGGAAAACTCGTCCGGCTCCGCTCCTTCCTTATTTCAGGGAGGAAGAGAGGGAATACTTGTTGGTGGCTTCATCGGCGGTTTGCTGTGGCTTTTTCATTTTCGGCATACACAGTTTTATTGTCGACCGCTGTTTCCCCACCAATTTGATCTGGGGCTGTTGCTTCAGGAAATTATGTAGAAGACTCAATTCGCAGCAATTATGCAAGGCCTCCCATAGCAGGTCGCTGATGGCAAATTACTTCATATTCTGGAGGCTAGGAGGGCCTGTTCGGCTTATGGCAAGATGTCTAAGGATTATTTCATCGTGACACTTCTACCAAGGGTAGCGACTTCTGCCACGAAAAGACTCCCGCAGTTGTGAATACCTTATCTGCTGCTCTAATACTATTCATTGAAGAAATGCATAAAAAAAGTCAGGTTCCCAAGAAGCCTTCTTTCTCCCGGTGAGACCTTCCTTTCAAGTTCACTCCCCTGTCATGAGCGAAAAGTGTTCCTGTAGTGGACTTATCGCACTAGGTTGTGTTGTGGTGATACTACTTGGATTCCAGTACGACCTTCCAATTTTCGTTCTCTGAGCGCCGCACTCGAAATTTTCGAATTATTGTTGAGTTTACTTTGAAGTAATCGATGTAGGTAGCGCAAAAGTTGCAAGAAAGTAATTCTCTGAGACGGAACAACAAGAGAACACTTATTAGGTAAAGCTGTAGCTCTAGTTTTCCCCCGCGACAGTAGCTCCTAGGCCGAATCTTAAAAGCAGTGTGAAATAGCCATACTTTCCAGTGATGGCTGAAAGGTACTGCTTTTTTTTGATGGCGTCGGACGTTACTGGTGGATTAGACTCCTCAGCGAGCTGAAGAGAGGGGGGATGGTCAGTACCATCTTCGAACACTCTTTCACCAATAGCACTCGATGACGTCATCAGAATCACTCCACCCCCAGCGGTCGTGTTCGCTGCCTTAAAGCAACAGTCTCAGCAGGGTCGATGTGGGCGTGGCATACTAGAGCGCACCTCCTCTTGCCAGCGTGGAGATTCGTTCACGATCACGATTTGCATCGTGAATCGACTTTTGCGATCGTTTTGGGACCACATGGACTATTCGAAGGCGATCCGCGATGCAAATCGTGATCGCGAAAGAATCTCCATGGCTGGCATAAGGAGGTGCGCTCCTGTACGCCACGCCCACTTCGTACCTGCTGACACTGTTGCTTTAAAATCTTTTGGTACGTGCGCTAACTCGAAGGAACCGGCACTCTGAAATTCGAGAAAAAAAAACGACGTTGACTATTGCATTCGATACTGTGTCATATAATAGACAGTTCAGACTGCAATACTCCATACTCCTTCTCGATTTTTGTCGGGTTTCCAAAGCACCACTAGCTAGCGCACAACCTTCCGAATTCTCCTCGATTAAGAAGCTCTAATGTCATAGGGTTCCTATGCGATGCATTGTTCGGCTCATGCAGTTTCTTTTTTTTTTCAGGAAAAATGCTGAAGAAAGTCCTTCACGAACTGCCGAATTGAATCGTCTAAGGTCACTCTTGGAGGAGAAGGAAGAGAAACTGAGCGCATCTCGACGACAGTACAGACAACTCCTTCGAAAAGTGGAGACTTCATTGGTCCACCTGGAGAGGCAACACCAAAAAACTAAACGGAAGCTCGAAGAGAACATCATCGGCAGTGGCGAACCATTCAAAGACTAGCCTCACTTTCCTTTGTTAGGGGATGCCGTAGAGATTTTCACTGTGGAATAACTCAATTCGGATAACGATCTGAGCAATTGATCGTAATTAGGAGCACGTGAAGTTGTTTCGATATTTTGAAAATCTTGCCTCAAAAATTGGCCCATTAATTACACTTCGCGTACTTGCGAATTCCATTCAAGGAATCATTCCTTAAAAGGGGCTAACCTCTAACGATTCACCGTCGTACTCATTGTAATTTCGTGAATAGATTTGGGAAAGTGAAGCAGCCTCAAGAGTGAGAAGGCCATAGCTGCAGCACGCGATGGTCAGACCACTGGCAGCGTGTAGAATGAACTTGTGAGATCTGTTTGAATAAAAGGGGGTATCTGATGCTATAGGTTGCGTGATAATCCAATCATGATAACTACAGTAATCCACAAGAACGCTGGGTTGTGAAAAAAACTTTCGCCCTATACGGGACTCGAACCCGCACCGCGGGGTTCTGGTCGCTTACCGGGCAAGTGCGCTGCCCGGGCAAGTTAGGCTACCGGGGCACCATTTCATCCAAAAAAACTGAGTTGGGATGAAATGGTGCCCTAGTAGCCTAACCTGTAGCGCACTTGCCACTAGAGTCCCGTCTGAGGCAAAAGTTTTGTTCACAATCCTGCATCCTTGTGAAACATTCGCAAGGCGAGGTCAAAAACAGCAGTCAACAATCAAAAATACAGTAATCCAATTTCTCGCAGGAGAGGAAGTTCAGGGGAGCGTGGACCATTTTGCTTCCACTATCACACATACCTCGGAGCATCTATGCAAATCGGTATTACTGTAGACGGCACTAATTGTGATGCACCTTATGTCCCCCCCCCCCCCCTCCCGCGCCCTTAACATTCATTCAGATAGACTCCTGCCCATGTGAATTGAACTTCTTGTTCAACGAACTTTCATAATTGCCTTTTTTCTGCTTTGAAAATATATGTTAACATTTTGTTCATTTTTTTTGTTGCAGTGTGTTCCGCTGATAGTTTCTGCCTCACCTGACATTTCTATCCTATTTTCACTTCATGAGTTCCATCTTGTCTCAATAATAAAAATAAAGTTTTGTTTGTTATTGATCACTACCTCCAGCACTTATTCTGCACTCGGAACCTAGAAGAGTGAAAGGAAGCGTCCCGTATGATCCTCAGTCAGGAGACCGCAGAGCCCATCTGGCAGTCGCAGCATGACGAAGGCGACAGGACTGAAAATTTAGCCTACTCAGGTGATTGTACCATGTTGATCACGGCTGCGGAAGTACTCAATTTTGAATAGAGAACATCATACAACGATTTGCTGCTAGTTGGACATGTATACTACCAATACTCAAGAAGCCTTCCTTACCTTGGAGCCAACTAGCTAATCCAGGGCAGTGGAATGAATGGTTAGTTTTTGAATGGAAATCCATCCACACTTTCCGCTTCGCTGAGGTTAGGGAACCTTATGGGTCATGTTCCTTGAACCCAAAAGTGTTCAGATAAGCAGCAGAGGCACCCGTCATCAAGAGTCGGTTCCGATGTATAGACTATGTACTGTGAACAGATGAGAACATTTTACGGCTTATCACTAACTCATTGTGATAACTGTTCAGTCCCACTTTTTGACCACAAAGCAAATTTTCTGTACCACTGACTACGCTCCTAATTACGTTGATAGTATAGTAATTGCTTTTTCAAGCTCTGTGAAACCCGTGGGCGAGTGTAGTGTAGCAGCAAGTGGCGCCGCATTTCAGATGCGCGGCTAAAGGATCAAATCCTGGATTAGATGTAGCTCAAGCCATCCAATCTCTGCTCCTCCGGAAACCTAATCAATGGCAAAATTTGGGCTCAGACCAACATAATAAGCCTTTAGAGTGGCTACAAGTGCGTGGGACACAGCTGCAGAAGACGCGCCACGTCCCTGCATCAAATCGCGTCACTAAGACGCTAGCGCCAAAGATTGAGGCACGCTTCTCCAGTTGAGACACGCCCCGCCCACTGCTCGATATGTTGTCTGCCTCGCAATGTTGATCTGCTATGCTATCTCCACTCGGGATTCTCTACCACTCTCCGCGCTCACATGATCTTTCATCCTTCAGCTGACTTTCTGAACTTAACCCAACGTGGAGCAGAAGGCTCGTATTTCCTGTGTATTTCGGGATTTTTTTGTTCTTCTTTCTCCTCTGGCGGTCCACCTCCCACCCCGACTTTCACATTTGAGTGTATTCACCTCACCAGTTCGATCCTGAATTCTGCCTTTGAAGACAAATTTGTCTGTAAGAGTAAAAACACCCCACCCTATACTGACTTACAGCAGCCGTACATCGTCTGGTGTGCAGGATACTCTATAGACTAAATCGCTCCAAGTAACACTGTGGTTCTTAACTGGAGTAGAAAACACGGCTGATTTGCACTAAGCGTGCTGCTACTGTTCGTTTATGTTATAGAATGCATTACAGATGTCCACAAAAAAAACAAAAAGGGTAAAGATCAAAAAAGGAGTACAGACAGTATAAAACACCGAGTGAGAATTTCTGTGATCATAGACCTGCTCCATGCTTACGGAAAGACTTCTCCGCGGCGAAAGGAATCTTTCTCGGAAAATTCCTTCATTTTTTCAAATATCTGATCCCTAGAGACAACAGACAACGTTTCACGCACGAGAAATTCTGATTTCCAAAGAAAAACAGACACACAAAAACACAACAGGACGGGCGGGACATGAAAAGAAGTGCGCCTTGGGCGGCTACGTATCAGGCCACGCAATGAAAGAATCAGGCCAAAGCGTAAGGTATTGGAGAATAGAGACAGAACGTTCGATCAAATATGATGCATTAGAAGTTGAGATGGTAACGCAGTAAGTCAAAAGGTTAAAGGGTTTCTAGTAACGGTATTCAGATAAGCGAGTGGAAACGTTTCCGTCGCTAGCATTTGTGGCAGCTGTCCGGCGGGAATTTGAACGCGCAGCAGTCCTTCTGTTTTTTTGATTTGTTTACCAAAACACATGCAATTTTTCTGTTCTTTTCGTTCTTATCGTGACCAGTGGGTCTCATGCCAGTGATTCATGGGTGAACAGAATCATGATTTTTCCGATAAAGATTTCTTTAAGCTGATCCTGAATATCAACTCCACATGCTACAACACGTACCTTTGAAGGCAGTAAACATGATGCTGGAGGGATCGTATCCACTGCCTTCAACAGTACGTTAGCAAACTTGGTGGCATCATTGATCGTGATCAGTGGAAGGATGTTGTAGGTGGCGTGTTCAACCAAATCGCCTCCCCCACACCCTTCCCACCGCTGTAGTGCGTCTTTACTTCTGCACGCGAAGGCTCCTCAACGACATCATTGAGATGCAAGCGCTGTTAGCACCTCATCCGTTGGCAGCCCCCTCGCTGCCTGTGTCTCTTTTGTTTGCAGTCTTGCTCGTCCCTAGTTGTCAGGATCTCACGCTCTGACACATACTCTCTCTACCGCAACCTTGTATGAGGGTATAAAATCAATTATTGAAGAGCTATAAGAGCCAATCCTTGGGGTTCAGAAAGGATTTTCTAATCATTACGTTTGAAAGAAGGATAGATGGGTATTGAGCCATTGTTAGGACACATGGGTATTGAGCCATGGCTATCTTTTGCTCATTGGATGAAGAGGCGATGAGGATCCTTCGCGTCCGCCTGCATTGTGAATATTTTCAGTTAGTACCAACTTCGTTCCAACATTACTAAATTTAGTTCACAGATCGAGTGACATTGCCTGTAACCTGTGTTGTTTCAATTAATCGTTGGACGAGTAGTTTCTCAAATGTCGTTTGTTTTCCAGCCTCCGAAGGAGGCGGTAGCGTGCCGAGTAAATTGTTATTCACAGTCTCTGTTACAAATTGCATTATTCAGACATCTATACAGAAAAATGTAAAGATTTCTTACGAGTCGAAGGTGGACGCAATTCGAATCCCATCAGTACATTGATTTTTTCGCCTTTTAATTTGATTATTGAGGATTTCTAGAGGCGTCAGACGATCGATACTTTGGGTCCTCACCGCTTACCTCTTGGTTCGATAAGGACTAACGTGACCGAGATGCCAGAACGACGAGTGTTCTTTTGTGATGTCCATTCGTACACCTTTATCAGCGTCTGCTGTACCAGTTCGTATAATTCATTCTATCACGTTTGTTTGCTTCTGTTTTCATCAACAGTTTCTATCAAATCAACGGGATCGTAGATGTAAAAATGGCGTATCCGGCCGGGAACCTTTTTGGTCAGCATCCGCGCAGTATGTCCGCCTGCCGGGGTCAGCCGTTCGCTAGTCTTCGCCGAGGAGTAGCTTTTGCCCCAGACTCGCACCTCTAGCATTTTGGGCTGTTGTCCTCCAAATATCTCAGCAGTCTTGTGAAATTCGTAATATAAAATGCGACATCAACACAGCTCTCAACAAACAAAAGCAATCAAAAAGTGGGTGTAGTGCTTGGACTTCCAGAAAGTGGGAAATAAGGCGAAGATGATTGAATTTCACCCTCTCCTTCAATTCCTGCTTGGTTCACTACAAATCTCACCATCAAACACTCTGATTTCAAGCAGAGGAGGAAGTTGCCAGCTCAATTTTTGAGTGGGGGCGGGGAGGTCCGACACAACTAGTGAAGAAGGGAATCCAGGTTCTCCTAGACTCCGTTAGCAGATGAAAAGATATTCGGGTGCTTACCATTGTTTAGAAAGAGAATTTTGTTTTCAGGAAGAGAATGTTGTCCCGGTTGTCCTGCCGTGGTATCAATGCCACTTCTTCAGTGTGCACGTGAGTTACCTGTGGTATTGTACTGTCATTATCTATCGCTTTGTTTAGCGGCAAATACGATTCCGACTTTTTAAGAGAAACACTTGTCTTTCAATTGTAAGTTTATCAAATTTCCTGTGCCTTACGAGATTGTTCGGTGAAACATTTATTTAATGGCCTAACGTTTCGACTGAATCGTCGTCTTCAGGGGCCTGAACGTGTTTCAGTGTTAGACTTACGCTCTACACCACCGAGCACCTCATCAACTCTAGCGGTTCCGACATCGGGTCAGAAACCCCTCAAGAAGATCAGAACAGTGCGAAAAATACTATACTGTCCCCTTGTCAAAATACCATACTGTCTCCTTATGTCAGAAATAGCGGTTAGGAGATGCACGTAACTCTCTATCATTCTACAGCTCGCAGTGCGGAATGAATGGCAGTAGGTCATTTGTTATTAAAGGACACAATACTCGGTATGGTATTCCTCAGTTTTAACTGACTAACGCTCTGTGTGGCAGCGGAGCTCTCCGCTATAAAAGGTGGAACCGTCGGTGAGTTTATTTTTCGCACTGTTGTGATCTTCTCGAGGGGTTTCTGGCACAATGTCGGAACCGCTAGAGTTGATGAGGCGCTTGGTGGTGTGTAGCGTAAGTCTAACACTTGAAACACGTTCAGGCCTCTGAAGACGACGATTCAGTCGAAACGTTAGGCCATTGAATGAATGTTCCACCAAACAACCGCCAAGGCACAAGAAATTTAATGAACTTACAACTGACATGCCGAGGGTACAAGAAGAGAGAAGTTGGAGAATACTTGATTCCCATCAGTAGCCTTTGTATTGGGCAGCCAGGTGTATCTGTAATGCAGGCCGAACAACACAAATGTGATAGTTCTGCCTAGTCGTCAAATTTTCCTGAATTCCTTCGTTGTTAGTGTTGTCTTTTTGCATATATTGCTGCCACTGGCGGCCTTATACAAAGTTTACATTGCTATGGGTTGAAGGTGGGAGCGGGCTGCGGGAGGAGCTATTGGCATGAGATCTTACGAGGAAGGCCTTACAGAACATGGAGCGTTTTTTTTTTCAAATTGGTCTGTTGCATGTTATAGAGGCACGTGCATGGAGCACAAACTGAGGATCATTTTTTCTGAGCGGTCTGGTAATGTCAAAAAATACTTGGAAACAGTGGCCTGTGGTTCGATCCCTTTTGAGAACAAATTTTTGAGTTCCTCTGGTTTTCACTTTCTTGCGCTCATACATGTCTGAACTCATTCGCGAATCAAAAACTTTCCAATATGCAACTATTCAACACTAAAAATGCTGTGGAGTATGCAGAAAATGTAAGAATCTTACTTCCTGAAAAAGTTTTTTCCTCCCCCTTTTCTGGAATTCCCGAGGCCGCTCAAAAAAGGATCTTATCAGTTTTACCCTCCATACAGGTGCCCCTGAAACATGCAACAAACCGCTTTGGAAAAGCGCTCCATTCCTGATGAACATTCCTAGTAATAGCGTCATATTCCACCGCGCTTGAGAACTGGACCAACCTAGTTGTTCCACTAGTAGACGCGGCCTGCCTTTGGGGAGGATAGTCACTGCGGTCAATGGAAAGGAAACTACAAAAAAAGAAAATGGCTGAAGCTACCTTCGATGATTAAAGCAAGACCTTTGCAGAGCAAAGCGGTTGATCATAGAGTGGCATAATGCACACCTACTGCTACATGTATGCATTTTTGGAAGTCACTGTACAGGGAACGAATTCTTGAGGAGAAGGAAAATTCAAATGCGAGATTAGCATCAAACTTCCCTAAAGTAGTCACCGCAGATATTTTGCATTCCATTTTAGGCCGATGTTAGACTTTGCGAGTCAAGAAATCGCTAGCGAATCGCTGAGTAGGAGCGATGCACCAGCGAATCGAACTATGTACCAGCGAATTGAGCTATGTACCAGCTACTCAGCAGTGGCGGCAGCCAATTTCACACAGTGTCACTGGGCAGCGAACACTGTTTGAAAGGCGTGACTTCTTTTGGACGTTGAACCCTGCCACTGTTGAGTCGCTGGTGCAACCTTCGATTCGCTGGCGCAAAGCTCGGACCCAACGATTAGCTAGTGAATCGCTCGATCCGCAAAGTCTGACATCGCCCTTATTGTTAGGGTTTTTTCGATTTTGTTCGATGGTTACAGAACTCTACCAGCGTCGACGGATAGGAACGAAATATCATGCCCTCTTCAAGGCAAGCAGCCCAAGATCTGTACTCTGAAGGAGGCCTTTGGTAAAATCAAATCGGGTGAGTTCTCTTTCTGAGGTTTCTACTTTTGTTTTCTTTTTCACCGATATATTTGCAATTTTACCAACAAACTTCTGAACTTATGAGAATTCTGGGAATCACTATTTCTCAGAGGATGTTCCCCTTTTCTTCGAGAAGTATTCACTGAGATGATTGTGCACCTTGTAAAGCTGCTCTTGGTTTTTTTGGTGATGCCCTTGCCAAGAAATGGATCATACGCCTGCAGTCTCCACCTACTCCCCGACGTACCCCACTGCAGTAACCCTATGGTATTTGTGGTCCCACTGGAAACCTGTGTTTGATCCTTGAGAAGTTCATCTACTTGAAGGGAAAGGGAGGTGAGGGAGGTGGTAAAGAGTAGCTGGCGGTATAGAGGCAGCCGAAATGCGAGATTGAAAGCATCGGAATTTTTTTCCGATTTTTTGAATAAAAAACCCCAATCTCAAAAAGTTCTTGAGCTTAGAGTCAATTCTGCCTCCCCTTTCGTGGAAATCCACTCTCATATTGTATGCGCTCTAACTTTCCAAGATTGTCATATCACTCTCCTCCTGCACGAGGATTCCTCAAAGTTGGCTCACCTTGCCCGGAAGCAACGTCGTTGTTTGAAATTGTTAGCTGAAAATATTATTTGAGCCGCTCATGTTGTTCGGAGACACTCTAATTAGGAGATTCGGAAAGCACCGGTGGGTGGCACTAGGATAAACCCAAGAAAGGGGAGAAACGCCAAGAAGAACAAAAGAACGTGAACAAAGTGTTCACGTTCTTCCCAGAATCTCTTCCTCTTTCTAAGACTTAGTCAAAATTCTTTGAAGGAGGACTCCACGATAACAACGAAGGTCGAAGAAAGGATGAATTGCCTAGTGAGGAGCCAGGTGGACCCCTGAAAGTGCGGACTGACACGCAATCAGCAGCGAAAGATTCTTCGGCGATCTAGCATGGCTCACTTTTGGCGCACCAGGCGAACCACGCCCATCGATGATGTATTCACTCGCCGCAGATCTATACGCAGCGAATGATCAGATAGCAAAGAGAGCGTTCTATTGAAGAGGGCACAACGATTGGAGTCGCATCAATGCCGAGATCAAGGCGATAGAAAGGTGCGGATTTATCGGGTTCGGAGCAGTTTCTCGTGGTTTTTCCTTCGTTGTAGTACCACTCACCATCCCTAACATAATTTGGAATGGGTTGCTTTTTCATGGTGAGTTCTGCCTTTGAGAGGATCAGTCACTTCAGTGCCCACCCCCCCCCCACCCTAACGACATTAACGGGTCTGGACCATTATAAAATATGCTAGCTTGCATTCTTCAAAGCTAGCAGTGTTCTCGTGCTATTTCCAGGTGACAACATTTTTGTGCATTCAATTGCGGCCACTCCAACACCCCTACTAAAGGGTCTTTGTGATCATGTGAAGGCGAACAACCTTACGGGCATCAAGCTGCACCACCTGCTTCTCGGAGGAGAGACGCCATGGACTGCTCCTGAACTCAAAGGTGCGAATTTCCATACTTTCCCTGCCTATGTGCTCACTCGTGCTCCTTTTCAGATCGAATTCGTTCCAACTCACTTTTCACTGGCAGCACTCTTCGGAGAGCTGTTAATGAGGGTAAGTTCACCATTTTGCCATACCATGCTCTGCCTACGTGCTCTCATAGGTCGACTATTCTTTAGGAATTCTAGCGACTCCATTTGAACTTGGGGAAGTTTCCACATCTCTAGAAGGGGAGGAGGACTCGTTGATTGAAGATCGCAGGCAGCTGAAACCAACGTTGCTCCACGCCTTCTCTTGTCAACGTTCTGTCGATCTTTCGAGTTCAAGAGCTTTTGCAAAATGCAGAAGTGGTGCCCAATGTCTTGTCCAAGATCACAGTATTTTATTAAGCTGACGTTTCGGCCTCATCGCTTTTGTAAGAGTCTAGCTTTTGTCGATATGTCTAGATCGGGGCGCAAGGTCGACCACCCAAGGTGTAGAGCTCAGCTCAGAATGAACAGAAACCGCATCCATCAAATTTCGTGCCGAGAATAAGTGAAAGTCGTTCCTGGAATAGCCTTGTGTTATTTCAGTATCCATTCACAGTACTATTACAAACTGTCTTTTCAAAGTCGTTCCAATTAGGTGTTGCCGACTTCAACTCGTGTTTTCTACAGGAAGTTCCAATGCTCTATCGCAGAGGAGTCATAAAGCTCGATGCCGCTTTGATTCACGTAAGCGTGGCTTTCTCAGAAATAATCCTTAGTGAAGAACTGTCGGAGCACCTTCGTCCCAGACTACTTCTATTATTACATCATATTACAAAATATTAAAGATATTCTGGATTTTAGGTATCTGCTCCAGACACCAAAGGCTTCTGTACTTTGGGCACTTCGGTTGGTACAGCAAGAGCTGGCGTAGCAAATGCTGATCATATTATAGGTAGGTGGTATGAGAGCTTCATTGTTTCATTGGGTAGGCGCTGTAAACCAACACGGCACTGTTTGGGAATTTTGAAAATTTATTGTTTGAATTGTGAAAGCTTGGGGATTCCACTGTACTCCAACGTTCAAGAGCTAAGCCGCTACAGGCATGCTCTTGGCCGCGTGAGCCCGCCGCCTCAGTACCTACGTCTCTTTTGCGGAAGCACATTTCCCCTTCTACAACATTCAATTCACAGTATCATCTACCTTGAAGCATGGGTACCATTCCCTTGTTTTTAGTTTGACCAAACTCTGTACTGAAATATTTGGATATTCGCTCCTTTCGCAAATCGGAAAAGGCGTTGCAAATCGTATTATTTCATGGTGAACTGTGACTTCAGGCGGAGTCAGGGTTTGCGAATCCGAATCGCTCGCTAATCGCGGGACCCAAGCGATCCTCTAGCGGTTTGAACGGTGCACAGACATTGAATCTAATTCATGCCAGTAATCTTGTAGAGCTCTTTCAAGCTGGTACCGCCTCTGACAAGGAAAGTTCTTCAGAGAATGCCGCGCTTTTTCAAAATGCTTCATTGCATTATGTCGAGACAAGTGCATGAAACATAGAACTGTGTTTAATTTTTCCTGAGAGGTCTTCTGAATGCCAAAAAAGGGATGTCAAGATGGTCCATGGTTCGATTCCCCCGGGGCGACAAATTTTTGCATTTTCGACTATCGCTTGCATGATGTCACAAAATCATACACGTAGGCGGTAATGGATGCCATCAGTAACTCATATGAGACCATTTTCACCAAAACTTGATGCCAAAAAGGTGTGGCGCTCGGGCTAGTTGAACCACTTTTTGGGCACTCAGAGGGCCGCTCAGGAGAAATGAACAACAGTTCTGAAATCCATACATCACCCCCATATTACGTGAAAACCGTTTGGAGAAAGCTGGGCATTTTCTGAAAGACCTCCCTGGTGAGTGGGGCATCATTTTGCCTCAGTTTTCCCTTCCGCACGGCTCCGTTCCCAGCTATCGCTTTATACTGCACGGTCACTAGAGAAGAGGAAAGGAAATTTCTCCAACACATTTTCGTTACAGGCATGGTAAGTAAGAGCATGCCCAGAACCTTTGGTGACAGTTTGATCCATTCGTCACGCATCGACGTACTAGTCGAAGAGCATTCTTCGTTTGCCATTCATGAAATGCCTGCTGTTACTGTTAGCAAAGAGGAGGAGAAGATCGGGCAAATAATCGCTGAAAATCTGGTGGATGACGGTTCCACACTACAGACTGGTGAGCGCAGTCTTACGTTTGTTTTGTCTACCAGTTAGCATGAATGCACCTAAAATGAGGATTTCACGGTAAGAACAAAGGTAGAAGAAAGGGAAAAATTATTAATGGGAAGATAGGGAGACTCCCAGGGTGCGGACGGACACGCAATTCGCATCGAAGGGTTACGCCCCAGGCGATCTGGCACGGCCTCCCTTTGGCGCAATTGGCTCGGTACGCCCTCCCCTCTCACGTAGTCACGTGCCCGATTTTCTAACAATTCAGCGGAGATAGCACTAGCATTCAAGAGGGAAGTACCGAGAAGTTGCATCAGTGCGCAGATCAAACGGCAAGGGAGGGATTCCGCTTCTCGGTTCTAAGCCATTTTTCTCGCTTTTACCTCTTTCATGTATCACTGACTATCTCTTAATTTCCAATAGGCTGCCTTTTCATCGCAAAATCCGCCTTTGAAGCAGCAATCTCGGATCAAATTAGTGGGTTTACAGCTTTGATGATGAAAATATGATGCCGAGATGACTGGAAATAAGCGGAGGAAACCGCTAATGAAGCTCTTAACAAGGATCCATCTCTGCTTGCTCCTTGTTTCCACAAACGTGCGAACTTGGATTAGCTGCCGGTCTTGATCCACGTTGCGTGTCACGGGGTTCGCTTCAGAAATTCGTTGTTTTGCCCACAGGTGCTCACTTTGTAAAGCTCCAACGCCTTTGCACGCGCTTCTGTGTCGCGACATCAGTATTTCTGTGATACCCATGGGTCACTGTCCTACCGTCTGAGTAGGTTGTTCCGCACAACCTTATCTGAGGTTGCTGCTTTGGAAGAGCCGCACTGCAGTGCATTGTCAGTGGGGATGCTCCCGAGCAACGCTTTTCGTGTTGCTGTGTTTCGCTATTTTCTATATTAGAATTCCTCAAGATTCTCACATCGCTTTGGAGCTTTGTTTCGTCTTAAGTGATGATTCCTGCTTCAGGTTTCGGAGCCGTGCCCGATGCTGCTTGCGCAGCAATGACAAATCACAAAGATCTCGGGTTGCACACTGAGATGTTTTCCGATGGTGTTCTGCAGTTGATCGCCTCCAACGCTCTCACCAATAAGAATAAGGTGATCTTTCTTGAAGCTGTGCATTTTGCAGGGTGTCCCAAAATTACTGTCGCTCTTGACTTCTGAGCTTTCAGTGGGAAAGGATTACTGAATCCATACTTGACTAGTATCGTATCCAGCAACAGGACACTGAATACTTAAAGGCAAAATTCAGGATTGAATTTATGAGGTAGTCTACCCAAATGTGAAAGTAGGAGTAGAAGGTGGACCGCCAGTGGAAAAAAGGTAAAAAATGATTGAATACAGAGGGAATACGAGCTTTCTGCCCTACGCTGCGGGCTAGTTCAAAAGATCGGCAGAGTGATGAGAGATAACGTGAGCGCGGAGAGTGGCAGACAATTCCGAGTA
>KZ345134.1:125110-141664 GCA_002352805.1 Teladorsagia circumcincta
CCTTGACGCCTAGCGTCTTCATGACGCGTTTTGATGCAGGACCGTGGCGCTTCTTCTGAAGCCGCGTTCCACGCACTTCTAACCACTCTAAGGGCTTATTAGGTGGGTCTGAGCCCGAATTTTGCCTTTAAGTGCTTTCCAGAACATATATAAGATACCCTTGAAACCGGCTCCAAGATGGTTTCAGTGTGCTCTTTTCAAATCGATAAAAAATCAGTCTTAGTACTACCAGAAGCGTATGCTTTCCTATCTACACCCTCAACCTTGAGTTCACAGAAGTCTTGTAGCATCCAAGACAGGGTGAAGGTTTTCATTGCTTGCCATTTTCGGTGAGGTAGAGCTCCTGAAACTGCACTCCACTTTGTTTTGATGTCCACGCTATTTCTCTGTATCGTTTCATGACCCTCTGGACAGTTGCATAGGAATTTGCGACTTCTTTTCTGCAAAGTCTGCATAATATGTGAAAACGACATTGGATGGATGAGCTGTTACTGTTTCGGAAAATTGGTCGTTCCATGGACTAATGTTGGAGTTCAAAGCTACCTATTCCCACAACTGATTAGAGCGTTGAAAGGGAAATGAACGGTACCCTTCGTTTAATAAGCTCGCGACTATTGGAGGCAGTAATTTCGGGATAGCCTCTACAACTTTTAGCTGATTAAGTCAGTAGGAGTGAAACTCTAGCAATTATAGGTCAATAGTGGGAGATCTGCGTTTTTAAAATTTCCTACGAGGATCTGTGAGAAGCAAGAGTTACATGTGGCATTCAGCTAGTACGTCCGGGTAAGCTGGTGACGTCGTTCGTCTTTGGCAGCAGGAAACTGTACGACTACGTGAACAACAATCCACTGGTTGAATTTTGTGACGTCCAATGGGTTAACGATCCTGCTGTTATCCGGCAAAATCCCAAAGTGGTCGCGATCAACGCAGCCATCGAGATTGATCTCACTGGACAAGGTTGGTTCTGCAAGGCATATTTTTTGCTTGATCTTCAGGAAAGTTTATAGGATGAGAATGGAAAACTCTTTTTTTCGATGAACCAGAATTCAACAATCCTTTCTCGGAGCTCGGTAGGAACAGGAACCGCGAGGAGTAGGATTCTGGGTCCGGCCATAGCGGCTGACGATGAGCATAACTTTCAATCTGTAGTTGAATAACCTCAGCCAGGGGAGTGACGATCTGTTGGCTGAAGCAGTGATAGCACGCACGACGATTCTACTAGTACTCGAGTGAGGAAGGGTTGTGCAGGAAGGACCTCCTCAGAAAGGAGGGGCACTAGCGCTGAGAGTAGAAATGAAAAAAAAGACGAAGAATTTGCCGATGGAACAACGAAGATGTCGAAGAAGATGACGAAAGCCCTTTCTGATAATCCTAGCGGCAAATTCCCCATAAGGCCGATGTCAGACTTCGCGAATCCAGATAATCATTACCAACGCTCGCTAGCTAATTGCTGGGCACGATCGATACACAAGCGGCTCTAACACTGTACATACCAGCGGTTCGAAACATGTACTAGCACTCGACCAGTGTGTCTGAAAGTGGAGGGTTTGGACTAGGAAGTGTTTGAAAGTGGCCGTACCGCTGCATCGCTCGTTCCCATCGATTCGCAAAGTCTGACTTCGGCCTAAAAGGATTGCCGGAATATGAGAGAGGGCAAGAAAACCCTACAATTCAATGGGATTCACTTCGACATGCATAGCACCATTCCTTAGAATTTAGCTTTGAAAGAGTTCGAAATAGGACCTTCCCTATGCTGATGTTCGGAAATTCACACTACTACTTCATTAATTGAGCACATCCTTTCCAGTAGTCGCCGATTCAATCGGCAAACAGTTCTTGTCCGGTTTTGGTGGTCAAGTAGACTTCATCCGTGGAGCCGCCATCAGCGACGACGGTAAAGGAAAACCAATTATCGCCCTTCCGTCAATGTCGAAAAAAGGCCAGAGCAAAATTGTTCCTTACATACAAGAGGTTAGTCGAGCTGATTCGTTTCCATTTTCCTACTCTGTCATCAGTGCTTTTTGCTATTTAGGGAGCTGGCGTTGTAACCTCCCGATCTCATGTTCATTACGTTGTCACTGAGTACGGTATCGCTCAGTTGTGGGGCAAGAACATGCGGCAAAGGGCATACGAGCTCATCAGAATCGCTCATCCATCACAGCGTCAAGCCCTCGAGAAGGCAGCTTTCGAAAGGTTGAAGGTGAGATTGTGGTGCTTAACGGTGTCCTCCGCCTTTCATTACTAACTACTAACCATTGGCGACGATCGCGTCACGACTGAAGATATTTTCTCTAGAAGCCATACTTGTAACCCATTGAAATTGTTCATGTTCAGGTAATGCCGTCGGCGGACTAGGTGCAGACGTTCCATTTGCCTGGCCAACACCAATGAATTGTTCCCAGAACTTGGCTGCTTTTTCTGAACTCTTTCCTACGCTCGATTGCATAGGAAGTTGTTGCTCCATTTTTGTTCACTTTTTCGTCAAATCCAGTGAACACGATGGCTGGAGGGTGGAACGGTTTTGATGTCGTCACTGAGCACCATTGGTTGGTTGGTGTTGGGAAGCGGTCCCATACACACCGTGCAACGCGCTGAGGGGCTCGGGCAACCAATGACGCCCAATGACGCCATCGAAACCGCTCCACTCTCCAGTCATCGTGTTCACTGCCTTAACGACGATGTCAGACTTTGCGAATCGCGTGATTCGCTATCGTCCGCGGTTGCGTTGCGTACAGCGGATCAAGCCGATCGCTGTACATTCGCTGTGCGCGACGCAATCGCGGACGTTAGCGAATCGCGCGATTCGCTACTAGCGAATCTCTAGTAGCGATCGCGCCATTCGCAAAGTCTGACATCGGCCTTAGTTTGCCCAAGCGATTCACTTTCTACCACACGTGAATGTCCTGTAATAACTCGGCCTTATGGTAACCTTCTTGAACTGTATGTACTCATATTATATATTCTACTGAATTGATTTCCTAGTACATATAGACGGAAATGTTCTTCCAGAATGTAAGACCGCGTCTATGCTTAACGTTTTAGGGATTCCTTCAATAATCGGTGATCTATGAAAAGGAGGGTATGTGCATTGTCTCAGAGATTAGCGATTCGGCGAAAAGAATCGGAAAGGGATATTAAACTTAACTACATATTCCATCCACTGAACAGGAACCATCATAATTTTGGAAATTTCTAATGACAGGGTCGTATTTGGAATTTGTGACTGGGGGTCGTATTCGTGGGTATGAGGCTAGCATTATAATTCTAGGTGATAAGAGAAGCAAATATTTCGGGCAATGGCAGAACTTGAACAATATTACCCTGCCAACAATATTTCCTGGCCCTGCCGCATATATGGAGGTGAGTTGGAGGTAGCTCTACCATAGGAACACTCCGATGGACATCGGAAGGGATTTTTTTCCAGGTGAAAGGAACAGTCACTAAGACCCCGGAATTTCCCCATGTCAGAACTAGATCCTGCCCTGGAGCGCTTTTGGAGACACCGTGATTGGAAGAATAGGAGAATTGAGAGGAATGGTTCACGCTACGGCAAAAATCCTGTCAGGGCGGGTGGGGGGGGGGAACTCCTCACTACTTATCCTCCCTAGAGAGCACTCCTTTGAGCTCTCTGAGAGAGATTAGGGATAAGATAATATGTGTACGAGTCATTTGAAGCGTATTTTTGATAAGAAGCGATCTATTTCCTTTATTCTACTCCTCCTGCCCATATCCTATCCAACTTTCTGCACCACCACCCTCCTGGAGCTTCTCCACCCATAGACCTAGCGAAGCTCTCCATCCCTCTGGTTTCCTTGGACCATTGCAGCCGAATAGCGGAAGCACATGAAGAGTTTCCCTGCAGCACCCGGCACTTATCAGAAGTACGCTTTAAATGATTGATTACGTGTCACGAGAGGTCTCGTTACTATCGCAAGTATTGAAGAACACAATGGAGTGCCACCCCCCCCCTTAACTGAATTTTTGCCCACTCTACTCCAACCTTCCCCGACTATCGGAATGATTCCCTTTTTTCCTGATTTTTTTGGTCGCCCGTTTCGTCGAATCTCTCTTTCTTTTGAACCACCCTTGACGTTTTTTGCTCTGTTTCTCTTTAGACAAATAAAAATGTGATATTGTATTTGCTATTGCTATTTAGCTCATCACATTTAGCTATGATAATAAGACACGGTAAATATGTATACCATCTAAGGATGATTGAGGCAGGACGCGGTCTGTGTGGTGGGACGGGTAGTGCAGCTGCACGGAAAGTAAGGATCCCGGTCCAGGTCCCAGACGGGGTCTCTTCTGTGAGAACATATATCTAACTCCTTGTCTCCCGATTGTGCTCCGCAAACTGAAGCGTTTCCACGGTGCCAAATTTTTAGCAATTCAGCGGTATGGAACACAACATACGGAAGGTTCTGCTTCCGTTCGACAATTCCTCTTGATCCTGGTCTCTGGACTATCTCACAACCAAGGTGATCTCAGCTCGGCCTGTTTCAGAAACTGTAGAATGATAAGGCCATGGAACGATTAGTGGTTCTGCTTTTCTTTGGTGACATCCACATAGTGAACCTCACAGCTCGGTTTTGAGACAGTGTTAACGATGGGAAGGCAGAAACCAGGGAGGATGTGGTAAGTGGCGCAGGGATGGAAAAAAATCATGAGAAATGACCCACAACCCGAGAAATGGGATCCCACATTTGCCCGCTGATTTATGCATTGATGCTCTTTGGCGCTAACGCTCTCTCGGCTAATCGGCTAGTGTCAAACAGCAAGAGGGTGGGCGGTCAACGTGCGGGCGGTGCAGGTATAGCCCTGCTAGGCCAGTTGGCATGCCCTTCGTTGCGGAACGCGCATCATACCGTTTCCTTAAAAGACCCCCTGCCCTTCGACTAGGCATATTTCCTCTTTTTCGAAATCGCACCTCATCATGGGAACCTCATTCGAACGTGGGAACTACGAAAAACAACTAGTACCCGAGGAATGGGACTCGTCTTGCCCGCCGATCCGATCATTAGGCATGTCTCATCGGTGCTGTCCTGTTCAGCAGTAGCTCTCTCTGTCTGCTGAATTGCTAGTGTTAGACGGCGAGAGGCTGGGTGGGCAGTGGCGATGGCGGGGGGGGGGGGGCTCATCACGCTAGATCGCCGTGGGCATACCCTTTGCTGCAAATTGTGTGTCGGTCCGCCCCCTTAGAGGGTCCGCGTGTCTTTCCACTCGGTAGCAGGGTGAAAATCGTGTCGAGGACGTGGTCGCAGAATTACGCCCCCCCCCCTGAAATCGAGGTCTTGGCACGAGCCCTCCTATTCTGATTCGTTTCCGTGAATGGAGCATAGTGGTAGTGCAGTGGTGAGTATCCGCGTCTCTCACATGCAAGACCAGGGTCCAATTCTCGACCGCTGAGAGTTTTTTCAATCTCACAAAGAGTTGTTCATGCCAATGCGAATGTCTGAGAAGTTCATAGAAGAGCATCACAAGAGCCTGTATCGACCGACAGCCGATTCAGCGACAGCTGCTGCGCGGTTGGTCTCTGGGTCAGATTTACTGATGCCCTTCTTAAAACCATCGGAAAGTACACCCTCTATAAAAAGCTTCCATTCCACAATTTCGAACCTTTTGAATAGCACCCGGTCGCGTTAAATAGAGCTAGGCCCGCTTCTGCCAAACACTAATGAAATTGCTTTGAAAACCTTTCATGCAAAGAGATAAGGTCTCTCAAATTTTGTCGAGTCAGCATCGAGGACGGTGACATTTTCGTGCAAGTTTTTGCCACTCAAAAGGCATTGTCTCTCTGATTTCTTGGGCGCTCATAAAAAAAGGATAGTTTTGGAAAGCGGAAGGATTGCGCTTGCTAACTGTCTATTCAGCTTCTTTCCAAGTCTTTCAATTGAGGAGAGATATGCGTCGAGGTCGTATCGAGGTCGATCGCTAACCACTCAAAAAGGCGCTTCCTTCTTCACCGTTGCAGAGTATTTCACAGGCAACACTCGAATTGATCTAGGTGCAACCTTCCAGCGTAGGCAATATGAAAAGGGACAATCGACATTGCCCGTTATCGTCTCATACGCCATGCATCCTACAGTCACTCAAAGCGGTACAATCGATTGAAAGGTGTTATATGATGATGACCTATTGACAGAATCTGTGTTGTAGAAAACACATCTCGTACCCCCTATAACCGACAAACCGCTTCATTTGCTCAGAGCTTTCCTTCACCATTGTCGTTTTTGCAACAGCGTCCCTCACAACAGTATCACTGTCAGCAAGGTATTAAGAGCGAGAAGAAAGAATATTTCATACAATGTCCTCTCGCACATCCTCGTTTTCTGCTGCGGTACACGCTCTTCCTCCTATTTGCACCAAGATGCCACTGATGCGCTCGCTGCCGACTTTCACAGGTACGACCCCCTGACCCATCCTGACGAGCACGACCCCCTTGTCGAGGATTTCCTCGACCGTTATTCACCCTGCTCGGTAGACTCCCACTTTTCGACCTCCGATCTTATCGTGAAATCCTCCAAGTACCCGACAACTTTATTCTGTCAACGTAAATGTGCTCTACACTTCAATCGAGCCTTTTCTTTAGGACGAAGCTGAAAACGCGTACACGAGTTTTTATTTCTAGACTTCATTGTATTTAATACAAAAAAACATATTCAGTAGATTCTACTGTTTTCTGTTGGTAATGAATATAGCTGAGTGACTGATGTTTTTGGCATGGAGATCATTAAACTATAGCGGCGGCTACTACAGGATTACTATCGACCAATTTCTTCAGACGAGAGTCTTCCGGCTCTGTTGACTCTTTGGACCGAGAAGGGACGGACTTCGACTTTCTCGAACTCTCCTCGTCACTTTTTATAGATCCCTCCTCTAACTTCCTTGGTTGATGAATAGGAACAGGAACTGGTCTGCCGTAGTACATCGGTGTTGCTGTGGAAGCAGACGGATGAGGGGAAAGCATCACCGGAGCGACTACCATGATCGGACCTGAAATGGAGAATAACGGACTTTATGTGTTTTTTTCAGACCAAGCTAAAACAACAATGTCATAGTTGACTATATAAACAGTTGGTTCGCAGTTTCAACCCTGATTTGTGCACCGTCTTAATCGCCAACATGCCCTTTCGGCATTGCTTACGGTCAGACGTTCAGGCGACCAGGCGAGTAGGCGATCAAGCGAACAAACGACTGGGAGTATAGGACTGCATATATCTTGGCTTGAATCACATGGCCCATTCTACACGATCGCCCATTCGTATATTCGCTTTTCGTTGAGCCACCAACTCTCAAAGTACCTGCTGCTTGTCGTTTCAGGACCACCACAGCCGGCACGTATCGCGCATCTGTCTTGTAAGAGTATACAGACAGATCGGTGTTGTGGTACTTAAGGGGGGCATCGCTATGCGGATCGCCTATACGCTCAACACCCTCTCCTATTCCCCCGCCCCGCCTCCCCGCTAGTACAATGCCTCAGGGAAGAATGATAATCCAAGGGAGGGGGTGTGTAGGCAATTTTCATTTTCCCCGATATTCCCTCCTCTTGGGCTCATTCCGTGATACCCCCGCCATCACTAGCTACACCAGCACCGGCAGATCTTCCCCTAGGGTACCCTTTGTGCTCTGGCTTTTCGCGGTCTGAAGGAGATGCTGGCTTAATGTCGGATTTCAAGGCACGGACACGGTCATGCTGAATTATGCAATAGAGCCACATAAATACCGCCCTTAATTTGCCCTGCCTACTTCCCTTTAATGGAACAACTTTATATCAGTCCAAAATAGCTCTGGTCAGGGTGCTCATGTCCTTAGGGGGACATCAAAACAAAGCATTCAAAAGAGCTAGTAGGTGACATTAGAACTAGTTCATGATAGGGAATAAACACCAGGAAGAAGAACGGCTGCTCATATCCTTTCCCAGAATTCCTTCACCTCCTCAGAGCTTAGTCCCAAGTTCTGTTCATGGCGCACTCACTTCAGTGTCCCCCTAAGGACAGGGGCGTCCATGGTCAAAACTAATGTCTTTATCGGTGCGTATCAGTCTCTATGTTAACTATTAGGGCTTCCGTCAGAGACACTCATAAACACAAACATAAGCTGGTGTTAGACTTTGCGAATCCGTGAGTTCACTAGCAAATCCACGGCATTGCTGCGTTCGAGGGCCAGGAGCGAACGCCAGCGATTCGAACGATGCAATAAAGAATTTGGACGCTGATTCGTTGACGCATCGCTCATTTCCCTCGCATTGCTAGCGACGAGACAAATCCTAGCGAATTTACGGATTCGCGAAGTTGGCAACGGCCGTACATAGCGGACCACATTCAGTGAGACCTCTGATCGGCGCTCATGTCCTCAGGGGTACAGTGAAGTGAGTGAGCCACTGACAGAACTTGGGACCAAGCCCTAGGGAGGAGAACGGATTCTGGGAAAGGATGGAGTAACCGTTGTTCTCCCTGGTGTTTATTCCCTACTCTAGGCTTAGTCCTAGTGTCACTTACCACCGGTTTTTGAATGCCCTATTTGAATATCCCCTTCTCCCTTCAGAACATGAGCGCCCTCCTAACCTGTCCATCTATAGCCATTCCCTAAAATGCACTATATCGACTGATTGGTTCGTATTCGTTCTTTCGTGCCGGAAGGAGATTTTCATACCCAGATGATCCGGTAGGGAGCAATTGCCTAAAAATTCTTTGGACGCTCATGTCGATTGGGGGGGGGGGTTGGAGGACATTCAAGTAAGTGAGCCACTTACAGAACTTGGTATTACGCCTTAGGAAGGGGAAGGAATTCTGGGGAAAATGTAAGCAATTAGTGTTCCACTCGCGTTCCTGGCCTTGGCCCAGTACCACCCACCACTATTCTGGATGATCCCGCCAAGGCGCCATTTGACTTAATGGCAACTTCGCAAAAATTTATCCATGTATTGCTGATTACAATGTAATCGCTCGGAAAGCTTTAGGAAGTGTCAATTACTGAAAATGAAAAAAAAATAGTATCGCGGGCTATGCAGAATCGTGAAAGATTAAACCTGGTGGTTCGTGGTTGATCCTATACCACCAGTAACACCAATAAACGAGATAACAGATGAGGAAAACAGTCGGCAATAAGAAAAGCAGTTGGTAGTAGACCTTAAAAGAATTATTTCAGATAAGTTCAATATGCTTCTGGGAGCTAGTGTACTTGGGAGGGGGGGGGGCATCGTTATGTGGACTGAGCCTAAGAGGGGAGGATGAGCTTCGGGGAATATGAAAATCGCTCACACGTCAAGCTGGCCTAAGGCTTAGCCCGGGGGATTATATGAGGGAATGGAAGGCATTGTATGCTCAACGATGCCCCTTTCTAAGTGCACTAATGCCTGCTTAAGCACTGTTTCTGAAACGTATTTGGAAGAGCCGATTGCACAACGGCAACATTGTACAAGCGTCATTAAAGGAAGGCGCTATCGCAAGAGACGGGGGCATCCTCGATGAACAAGCCTAGGACGGAACAGAACTCCGAGAAGAACAAAAATTGCTCCGTCACCCTAACGTCTGTCCCCCTAAGGTCTAAGACTCATCCCCCTTTCAGCAAAAAGAGGATGTTTGACGCGGTCAATTGCATTGGCACCACAATGACCCCTTTCTTGCGATAGCGAAGGAGGCATCACTATAAGTAAAGAGAAGAGCGCACTCCGTCAAAAGGCCAATCCACTGCCGGTAAAACGAGTAGACGCATAATTGAACCCTACCATCTCTGCTTAGAAATTGAGAATCTGTTGATTTTCTGATAACACGTTTACTCCCTAGACGCTATCGCAAGGTACGGGGGGGGGGGCATTGTGGTTGCACTTCAACCCTCGTAACACATCGCTTTTATGGAAACGGGACTAAAGCTCAGGCCGTAAAGAGAGACCTTGGGGTGCGTGGGCAATTTTCGTTTTTCCCCGTTGTTGCCGCCCCCGCCTAGGCTTAACCCTAAAGAGTACCGTCGCGACTTGTGATAGCGCCGAGGCCTGGTTTCTGGGCATCTGAAATAAAAGTAGTCACTCAGAAGAGCTTTGTGAAGGGCGACATAACTGCCTAGACATTATTTCAACATCAGAATACTTCTTCGTTAATCAAAGTACTTGTAGAAATGGCGTAGAACACGAATCCATTCCGGCTGCATCCACTTTTCGAGGTAACTCTCAGACCAGATGAAGGAAGTCTTCTGAAGGCTACTTTGGGGGCGTGATTCACTAGGATAGAAGCGACTTTTCCACTTTTCGCGCGCGAAACTTTTTTCGTCCCGGGACCTCCTTTTCACTCCAGACCAGTGGTAGACTCAGGGTTTTCGCAACGAAAAAAGTACCGCGCGCGAAAAGCGAAAAAGCCGCTTTCTGTCCCAGTGAATCGTACCCCTACTTTGCGGCCATCTATTTATTTAATTCATAACAAAATCAGGGTCCCATCCAGTAAGAGGGATATGTGGTACGACACTTGCTACCCCCCACAGGCACTCCATGTTTGGCAAGATGAGATTTCCGGCGTGCTTGAACCGTCTGTCTTCCGATCTTACACCTACCCCAAGGCTTCCGTCCCTTGCAAAAAATTAGATTATTTTTGGACTGTCACACCGCCAGCCCCACCCCTCCCCCCTTCCTTACTGGACAACGCCCCCAGATCACACTGAACAAACCTGTTCTTTCACTTCAGATAACTGCTTTGCTCCATTCAAAAGCACAACAAAATGCCGGCGAAAAGCCGCGCTCACGATATTAAAGGGCGCCTGAAATTTACATGGCGCGGTCCCGTATGGAACAGCCTAGTGGCGACCTCGTTGGCTTTCGGATTGTTCGAGTTTTCTTTCTCGCCCTAAAATTTCGCATGTTTTCTGTCGTATTTGGATGTTTTTTTGAATAATTTGTACCTCACGGAAGGTTTTCCTTGACAGCGTGGTATGATCTGTGGTATGGGTTGCTCATATGGCTTAGTTTTTTTTGATCAGTTGAAGAGATGTACAGACTAAATTCAATACATACTTTAGATGCAAGCTGATCGCGTGCATCTAAAGTATGTATTGAATTTAGTTTCTGTACATCTCTTCAACTAGTACGCTTAAAAAAATGATGCCAAAAATCGTGTCAGCACTGTCAACAAATGTCTTGTACCATTTATTTCTGAAACGTTTCTTGGTTTTATTAGTCCTTGTTCGTCGAGTCTTTGCTGAGGCCGTTTGTTTCGCTGTCTCATTTTAGCAATATTTTCAATATTCTTTCTTGTTCCACCATAGCGAAAGTCATGGGGACTAAATCTCAAATGGTTTCTATCAAATGACTCCATGTAGAGTTGATGTTACCCGTTCTAATGCATAAATGATGTTCAAGAAATCTAAATACCTCATAGTTTTGTAATATTGATGCGATCTTCCACCAATATATAGAGGCTGTAGACCTGTGCATGGGCGTTTCAGAGTAATAATTTGTGCGAATTGGTTGAATGCCAGTTCAAGAAAGAATTTGAGTGCGTGGCCCATCTCGAAGTTCTTTCGCCACTGTTTTAGTAAAAGGAGGCATTGCGGTGCAACAGTTGATTCGAGAGAGAGTAGTTGAATTTTTGGCTGGAAAAGAAGCTTTGAAATGTGGGAAGCATTTCTCTTTCACCCTGAGACAATCCTGGAACTTCCGTTCCTGCCAAAATCAAAATCACTCCAGGAGGCACAAGTCGTTACGCCCAAGCTTCCTCCTCCTTATCAAAGAGAGCTCTATTCTGTTCCTCTAGGTTTAAGGCCTAAACGAAATTTTCGTTCTCTGGCCTGCCTTAAAGCTTTGTTTGGTGGTATCAGAGTACTGCGTTAAATCAACTTTGTGCGTAATTTCCTTCTCCTGTCCTCACAAGATTCAGTCGTTGAGAAGTATTCATCACCATATATAGTAGTAATTAGTGCCTGTTTAATATGTTGTCGGTTTTGTTTTTGGCGTATTGTATATACCTTTGCGAATGCCATTATCTGAACTAGCGTGTGGTCTTTGTGTTAATAATCGTGTTTCAGATGACTAAGGGTACACAGGCCTTCGGTAAGAAGCACGTGAAATCGCACACGTTGTGCAAGCGCTGTGGAAAGTCCAGCTTCCACATTCAGAAGAAGAGATGTGCGTCATGTGGCTATCCCGACGCTAAGAAGCGTACTTATAACTGGGGAGCGAAGTCAATCCGTAGAAGAACCACCGGAACCGGTCGTATGCGTCACCTCCGCAGTGTTCACAGGCGTTTCCGGTGAGATTTACTGCTTTTATCAACATATTCGTTTACATTTCATAATATTCGCACCGCTTTTTTCCATTTTAGTTTCACCTCCATTTTTTGTTCATGTGTACCACATACATTAATTTACTTGTTTGCTTATTATTTGGGTCAGAATTAATGCAATTTGTTAATAATGACAGCTTATTATCACTTAACAGCCCTTTCATACGTGTCAGTCAATACTGAGAGGGGTCCTAAATACATTCATTTCTAAGGGAATGGAATGGCTCGGTTGTTAATTCTGCTTTTTTCCCATACATTCCACAATGCGTTCTCGAACCGTAATGCCACAGATTATTTTCCCAGCTTCTTACCAGTTGTCTGATAATGTACATTTTGGAAATAGTCGTTGCATATAAGATATATTTTAACATCGTTAAAAACGCTCATAGTGGGGAATCAATCTGAAAGTCATTCAGCATTGATTGAAAACGTTATCAAGTAGGAGAGTTAACTCGAATTTCTGAAGCACATTGCATTTAAAGACCATCTTTTAATCACAACGACATTGACAAGGTCTCGTTTCTACCTTTCTTAGGCCTATGTCGGACTTTGCGAATTGAATGATTCGCTGGATACGAGCGATGCACCAGCGAATCGGACGATACACCAACGGTCGACGGACTACTTGAACTCAGCCCTTTGAACCGCCTCAGCGCTTTCCCACGGATCCCTCTCCTTTCCAAGGCTTAGTTCCCGTTCTCTAATCGTCTCTGCTCTAGCCATTCGCGGCAGAGAACATGGAGGAGAGTTCAAGTAGTCACGTAATCTACACCAACGAGTCGTTGTACCAGCGGATCGGACAATGTACCAGCGACTCAACATTGGGGGACCCAGGTTCAAAGAAAGTCCTGTCACTCTCAATCAGTGTCGTCGGACAGAGGATACTGTTTGAAAGTGGCGGGACTTCCTTTGAACGTTGGGTCCCGCCACAGTTGAGTCGCTGGTACATAATTCGACACGCTAGTGCATAGTTCGATTAGCTGGTACACAGCTCTCAGCGCAACGCTCGCATCCAGTGATTCGCTAGCGAATCGCTCGATTCGCAAAATCTGATATTGCCCTAGAACTGGCGTCAGAGAGAGTGGAACAATTTTGAAGGGCTCGTTATAACAATTCTGTGCGCACTTGTGCCTTTTTCGATATGTAGTCATCGAAGTGTTGAACGAGTGTAACGTTTCTTGAGGATATGATCCTGGAAGCGAATTTATAGTTGCGATTTCGCCACGTCAGCGAAAGCAAATTATTCGCCAAACCACCGAAACAAGAGTTCAAATTTTACGATAATCCTATCTCCACAAATTCCATTTTGCAACAATCTGTGGAAACTTGTCAGTGCAATTCGCGTTTGACAGCATTTGCATGGTAACGGTGGGCGGCTGTTGCTCGCTAGACCAGAAAACGCTTCCCGCTTTCTGCAATGTGAAACCTTTCGCAGCGACTCCAGGTCCACTACTGGTCCGTTGGGGACCAGCGGCTCCTGCAACGAAAAAGTTCCGCTGTGCAAAAAGCGGAGAAGTTGCTTTCTGTCGTAGCGAACTACTTCCAACGATGGGCACCCACCTTATCGAGAGCTATCCTAATGGAATGTTTAAAAATTGCGATAATCAGTAAGATGACACATGATGACATTTATGGTGCTCCTTTTTTTGTCATGTTCTGTTTTTGTAACCCCTGAGTCGCAATGAGAAGAGCTTCTGTGTGTTGCAGGCCATACGCAAAATGCCAGAGAAGTTGGAAAAGGGCATATTTTTTTGCCGCGTTCACTTCTTTTTTGCTTCGTTGTTAGATAATAAGCCTGAACTGATGGACTAGGTAAATAGTTTCAAGGTCGGCAACGTTGGTCATGCTTCAAGTTAACATATCTTATGTTATTTCGTTCGAGTACTTTAAACTCTACGGGTGTGGTTCAATAGGGCAGAAAGCGACTTTTCCGCTTTTCGCGCGCGAAACTTTTGCTGTGGCTACCCTAGGTCCACCACTGCCCAAGAGTCGACCCGTGACTCGCGCGCGGAAAGCGGAAAAGTCGATTGCTGTCCTAGTGAACCAGCCACACGCAACTCTAGGGGAAAAATAAAAGTGCAATATGTGCATCACTGCTGGGTGGGTTTTGGGGTGGGAGGGCTGTTTGTAAGCCTTTTATCAATACATTTTGCTTTGACACATATTACACTACATTCAAATCTCTTCGGTTATGTTCATTGCATGTGACTAATCTCTGAAAACAAACGTCATATTCGAATCAGGCGCCTTATTTTCATCTCGAGATCTTGCGTTAGGAACAGATCACACATTGGGGGGGGGGGGGCAAACTGCCTTGGAAACGTACGAGTTTCTCCTTTACTTTCCTTGTTAACCATTTCTGACCCGGCAGTGGCAATTTCCACTACCAAATTCAGTGGTCTGCATTGTCGGCGCGTTAATATATTTCTACTACTCACTTCAGACAACCTTTTCCTTTCGAATTTGGCTCGGCGCCCATCATTGCCCTACCGTTGCACCCGCCCGCAACAATAGGAAGAGTTTTTCTCCGAAAATGAATCAGGGCTAAGAGCGTTAAAATTCGAATCATTGCAGTGCCGTAGTCGAACTCGAAACAGTTTCGGATTGTAGCTATTTTCAAACTGAATGGGTTTCTTAGAAAATTACATCCTCGAACTCATTGCAGCCTGGTGAAAGACTTGATTGAGTGGGCGTAGATTGGCCGCACATTTTTAGAATTCAGATGTCTCAGTGATCACGGTCAAGTTTCTTCAGTAGTCAGTACCCATACAAACACATATACCGAATCTATTTTGATTGAATATCAGAATCCTTCGATGGGTATGCACGATAAATATGAATGTGTATGTTTCGCCTAATTCACATCATCTTCTCCCTTGTCCGCATACTGCTAGACTCAAATATATGTCTTACCTTCACTACCTTTTTAGGCTTCTCATCTTAGACAGCTACTAATGTTCAATGTTCTGCCTTCAGCATATGTCTGTGTTTCGTTTTTCATTTGCTTTGTCTTTCAGAAATGGATTCCGCGAGGGCACTACCCCGAAGCCAAGAGTTGCTGCTGCTTAATCTTGTTTTTTGTTGAATGTTGTTATAAACATTTTATAAATATGCGATTATTGTTCACACTATGTTACTTGTGTGGGATGAAATGTAGATTTGAGCAATACTTGCACGAGTGTATATCGTATCACAGATAAGAATCACTTGGGATAGCACCAGCTTACATTGGAAGTGTTGTTCATTTCTTCTCGTGATTCACCATAACTCATGCTCTTCTCGTGATTTACGTTACCTGTGTGGTGAGTTTCTTAGCCTCACGCTTACTAGCCCTTATTCTACCCACGATACGGCAGTTAGGAATCTAGGCGATCAAGTTAACCACAAGGTTAGACGAGGAGCACTTCGAAAACTCTTCAAGGCTTCATTTTTCAGATTTTCCTATAACAATTTTGTAACATGAGCAATAACGGTAAGTGGCTTTAGTAACAATCGTATTTTCCAGTTAGGGGTAAAGTTACCTCGGACTTCTTCCAGGAAACTCCGCAACATTTGGGTTTTTGTATAAGAAACCAAGATACATGAGTAGCACTCGTCGGGCTTGACTTTACGTGTTACGCAAAAGGATGCAAGTCACAGCAAACAATGGTTATTGTTGGTGCGCAATGATGTTAAGATAGTGAAAGGAGAAACTGTAGACCCATCAACTGAGTTCCTGTAGTGATACGGTTTGGTTCCTACATTTACGCAGAATCGCTGCGGCGTAAAAGCATTTGGACATGACATAACGGGTGTTCCCCAAGAGCCCCATTGCGCGGCGAAGGAAGAGACGCAGAGCGGCAAAGGACGAGTCGCATCGCGTGCTTAGCGGTATGAGACTTATGCTCAGTATGATACGCTCTATTTAATCTGACGCTTAACCGCTACAGTACGCGCTGCGACTCGTCTCTTGCCGCGTCTGCGTCTTTTCCTTCGCCGCGCGGTGGGCCTCTTGGGGGGCACCCTGACATAACTTGTACGCTTGCTCAAGTACATGTTAGTGGTAGTGGTATTGAGCGCTCATGTCCTTGGGGGGGGCATCAGAGCAGGGTCGATGGTAAGTGACACTAGGACGAAGCTCAGGAGAAGATCAGCCAAGGAGAACAAATATTAATCATACTCTTCCCCAGAATCCCTTTCCTTGCCCAAGGCCTTCCAAGCACAGCAATTGGCTCACGAAGTTGAATGTCCCCCAACCAGGGTCAACCGTCACGTTCGAACATTTTCGGGATTTTTGCGACCCCCCTCT
>KZ345134.1:141817-194813 GCA_002352805.1 Teladorsagia circumcincta
TGTGACCCGACACCGACTGCTAAGTGTGTTTACTAAGTGTGGCGTGAAATATTTATTTCACAAAATGATGATCTTCACTGGATTTCAACATAATGAACTTTTTCATCTTCATGTTGAATTTTTTTCAAATTCAACCTTCATTTACAATTTAAAACCTTTCAAACTTCAAATTTCAATTTTCAATTAAAACTGCAATTTTCAATTCAAGTTTCAAGTTTCAATTCAAATTTCAAATTTCAATTTTCAATTTTCAATTCAATTTTCTTCTTCTTCTTTGAAAAGGAACCCACTCAATGGAATGGAAAACAAAATTCTGCAGAAATCAAGTGCTATCCACTGTCCTTGCGTGGACTGCAGCGCACGAAAAGCTGCAGTCCACACAACGACAGTGGATGAGCAACCAGCGTGTGGAAATTGAACTGTTCAAAAGTAGTTCCACTTTCAGAATTAGGAGACATGGCTTGGTAGAGCGCCAAAGTGTCTGCGCCGCCGCTTTCTACGGCGTCTGCGTTGCTTCGTCACCTTGGAGCGCGGCAGGTATCACCCGGACGCTGGAAAATTGGACGCGGCCAAGAAAAAAACTTTAGGAGAGAATAACTTGCTTGCGACGTATTTATTTGACTTACTAAGGTAGATTTGAACTGTGGCTGGGGTGCGCTTTCAGAAAATTACAGGGATTACTTAACTCGTCCGAAAGTACTTCTATTAGAAGCGAAAAATTCGAAATTCTTAGAAGGCGCAACTCCAACTTTGAAGGCCCATAAAATCTTTCGCATGCGACATCTTGGGAATCTGTAAGAAGTTTTAGAAAGTTCAGATATTTGTCTAAAAAATCAGTATAGAAAGTTCAGTGTTTGTTCCCTTTTTCAGAAAATCGTCTCGTTCGAACATTTTTCGTGCAAAAGCGAGTTTTTGGGCTTTCAGCGACCATAACTCACTTCATTTTGACTTCTGTGAAGCACTTTTATCATGGGGTAAAAGTATAGGATTCGCTCTTTCTAACAAGCTCTAAAGCGTTTTACAAAGTTCATTTTTCGAGAAAATCACACGTTCGAACATTTTGGGGGGTTTTGCCGAACACTTTTTCTGGAATCGCGAGTTTTTTAGCTTTCAGCGGGTATAACTCACTTTATTTTCACTTTTGAGATGCACTTTTTTCATGGTAAGGAAGAAGTGAATTTGCTCTTTCTAAAAAACCCCTTACCGTTTTTCAAAATTCATTTTTCGAGAAAATCACACGTTCGAACATTTTATTCCCATAGATTTTTGAGTAGCACATGCGAGTTTTTGAGCTTTTAGCAATAATAACTTCCTCCGAAGAACTTGTTGGGGAGGGGCGAAGACATTTTTGAGGACAACGAGATTTCTGCTTCCTTACATGTTTTACCGTCGCCTGGAAGAATCTTCCCCAAAAAAGTAGGACCCCGAAGAACTTCAATTACAGCCCCAAGAAGTCAAACCTTTCATAGGGATGCACTCGGCTGTTCTTTATTCCTTAAGGAAAACACCGTAGCTTGCCTAAAACTGTCTATCTTTGCATATTTAATCGAATCTGAGGCATTCTGCACAAACAATTCTTGCCGTCGGATACGCTACGCACACGCCTGTGGCTGGCATTTGGAAGTCTAGTTCATCTTGCCATGACACGCAGCTCGCAGCTGTTGTAATCCTTGTCCTGTTCTAACCTAAAATGCCTGAAATTGTGACTTGTCTCAACCCAGTCCTCGAGATTGCGACCCCTTTCCTCGGCCCGTGACCAAAATGCGACCCCCTCGCTCGAACAGTTCGAACGGACGGTTGACCCTGCCCCCAACACATAAGCGCCTGGTTTTGTCATCGCAAAAGGGTTCATTATCATGTAGAACCCAGCAAAAGGATAACGTGGTTGGTCTGGATGAGGAACAGCCAGGGATTTGAGCAGAGACAAGCATACAAACTCTTGCCATTGCACCATCGTCCCGTGATTCAGCGGAGTGTTGTCCGATGTGGGCGCTCATGTCCTTGGGGGGGGGGGGGACATCACAGAAGGGCCGATTTTAAGTGACACTAGGACTAAGCCTAGGACAGGGGAGGAACATCAGGGAGAATACCTACTGCTCACATCCTCCATCCAGGATCCCTGTCATTGCCCATGTCTTAGACTCAAGCATAATAAATGACTCACTAACTTGAATGTCCCCCCTGAAGACATGAGCGCCTCGATGTGTACTAAGCTGGAGGATGAGAATGCATGAAAAGTGATAAATAAGTGTATCAAGTAGGCAAAAGCAGTGATATAGATAGGCAGTAATCGGAGGGAAACATTCCATGTGCATACTTGGGGGGGGGTATTAGAGAGAGGGTTTGCTAAGTGGCTTCTCAATTCCAAAGATTCTATGTGGCTGGTGAGCTTTCCGAACAGTCGATATTTATGGTGAAGTGTGAGCCGACAAGGGATCTACACAGCCGGCCCTTTATGCAGCTTTTAAGGAACAGTTTTCCTCCAGCGTACGGGACCTGATTTGAGCATTCAATCAATAAAAGCATCTGTGCGTTGGGAGTACAGGTTTTGGACTTACCTTCCCTTTGCAATGGGTAACTCGTGATAGCCAAAATGCATTAGGGACCTGCCTTCGGTTCGTGCGCGATGGGCACACCCATTTTGAGTACGGTAGGTTACCCCCCTCCCCCCATTCAGGCGGCGGAACTTCCTAGGCCTTTAGGTATAGAATCTCAACCTAGAATACAGAATATGAAGCTGATCAAAAGCACCTGGTGTATCTTCAGTTTTTTTTTTATATTACCGTATTTTTTTATATTGCCGTATACTGCACCTGGTATTAGATTTCATATTGAAAGTGCGAGTTAAGTTCCGAAAAAGCGGAACACAGTTCAAGGCCGAAATTTCCAAGAAACTTTGAAAAGAGGCTCAGGTGTATCGATAGTCTTTGACGCTGATATCAAGTATGGACACTAAAACTGCTCAGTGAATTTTCTTAAAGTTGTGAACTTTCGAACTTGGCAAAAAAAATGTCCATAGGCAAGCAGCGTGGTGGAATCACGACTGTAGCTGCTCTGCGCCAGAAACTAATCTCATATCCGTAATAAAGACACCTACGTACCCTATGGAGAGCTTGAGCGGAATTTGAAAAATTTGCCCCACTTCGAAAGGTTGAACATCCGTGTACCAAACAGAATGCCTTTGTATGGCTTGGACACGACAAGCTTGGCGTCGCAGCAAAAAAACCTCTCACTCGGAACCAACATATTAGACGGCCATCTTTGTCGCAGAGGTGTGGATAGGACCTCAATGGGTTCGTATCGTGTTTCAGAGTTTCACTATCATATTCCACCACCTCCAGGCTTTGGTAGAGGCAAAGTCTCTCAATCAAACGAGGTGCGTGATTGAAAAAGCTCGTTTCATCAGACATTTTTAGTGGGACATGAATCTATCGATCTACCAGGTACAAGATCCTTTAGTTTTATAGGCAGCTCCCTCACAAAATATTCTCCCATCATTGTCGCGTGAGCACTTTCGGCCACTGTTTTGTTTCAGGTTTTTATTTTTAGGCTCTCAATCAAAACAGTAGAAATTAATAAGTTCGATTCTAGCACCCCTTGGTACTCGTCTTGTGATGACAACTCAACTAGAGATGCACCAGCTACAGGAGTTCGACCGGAAGGAATTGCTCTGAATGAGGTGTAGTGCCATTCCATTCACATTCGAATCGGAGGTAAAGACACAGTATTGCGTCGGATTGAAAAAAACCAAGCTGTGCATTGCATACATATTGATTGATACCATCTTTGGATAATGCGTAGCATGAGCGGTCTAATGATAGAACTGTTTTGTGACTGTAAGCTGTGTGGTATCACTTTTTTTCTAAGATTTGCATGCAAGACAGAAAAAGGGTCAGGAGATCCGAATCGTGGAGGCACACAGAAATTTTGTTACCTCAGCTAGTGTGCGACATTTCTTCGCCACTTGGCTCATTGTGCTGTAGCACTTTTACGTTGATTTAAAGGCAAGGGTCAGGATCAAATTGATGTGGTAATTAATTGAATATGAAACTAAGGATGCGAAGTGGACTGCAAATGGGGTAAAAGGAAAAGAATCGTCAGCACCACAGAAAATATGAACCCCTTTGCTCTACGCTGCAGAAGTCCAACTTGAAAAGCAGACAGCGAGATAAGGGGCAGTGTGAGTCACAGAGAGGGAAAAGAAGTTCAAGTGGAGAGAGCATAGCAGGTCAACATTACGACAGAGATAAGATATCGAATAGTTGGCGGGCACGGATCAACTGGGCGTCGGCGGATCGAATTCGTAGGCGGCGGCTTGGTGAGCACGGTAAAAAATTGCCTCGAAGAAACAGCAATGGGGCGTCGTGGATTTTCGCCCGTTCTTTCACGCTCTCCCGCGCGTACATTCACTGTCACCACCTGCGTGCCGTCTGTGCCCTCCGCGGACACATTAGCTTTCGACACTACTCCCGCACACCAGAGAGCCATGATCGAGGAATTCCTCGACCGTTATTCATTTTGTTGGTGAGGTGTTCCGAGGTGCTAGGATGTCGCTATCTCTGAATTGGAACCAGCACCTCCACCCAAGAGGGAGACCTGCTCAAAGAGGCTGAGTCGCCTTCAATCAAAAGTTGGTTCTGACCCATGCGATACCGTCAATTTATCGGCCTAAATTCGAAAACTTCACAATAGTCCTGGCTTTCTTCCGTTTGAAATTCAAGAGATTCAAAAAATGACACGTAACTCGGGGGAGAAAAAAAGATAGCAAGAAAAAAAGGAAAATGCAAACGCTGTTCTGCTTTTTTATTTACAGGAAAAGGTGGTTCCAGGTAACGAATACGGGAACGCTTCTTCTCTTCTCCTAACTAGAGGAAATTCACTCGCGAAATATGTATAGTTGCTCCAAATATTGGATACGGAAGCTTTTCTCGCTTCTCCTTTGAGTTCAGAGGAAGTGATTTGATTGGATCTTGCGGTTGGAGATTACAGCTTTGAAAACGTGCTCTTATTACGACCGTTACTTCTCTAGAGGCCCAAGATTTCACTCTTAGACGCACTGAAGCAGTAGGAACAGAGGAAAGAGAAAAAGTAACTTCTCGGCCGATGCACGAAAGATGCAAGACAGTTCAGTAGGTTTGTTTGAAACAGAACGCGGATTGACAAACCTTTTAATTTGCAAGCAATAAGACGAGTGTCAAATTTGGAAGAGGTTCTCGCCTCGAAGACTTGGAGGCGGTTCGACGGGAAGGAGGTCATCGAGAGGATGACAGAAAACATAGTAAAACAAAGCAAAAATGAAAGAAAAATGGACAGTAATTAGGAACCCTAATCAAGACCTTTCCACACAACCAACATTCACGTGTGAGCAGGTGCGAATCTGATTGAATGCGGTACCTTTTGCTGCAAACGCCGCTGTCCTCACGACCAGGATCTCTTGACCCACTCGCGGGAGAAGCATGTTGCACAAAGAACAGATCGCGTCAGGACCGCACGCACAAATCTGATCTGTCGCGGTTGCGTATTTCTCAGATACTGTGGCTATACTGGGGTCCTGAATAATTGCTAGCTACACGAAATATAGAAGTAACCCTTTTTGTTCAGGCTTCATTTGGATCTCATGGACAAACTGGAACTATTGAGACATTCCGCACCACAGTCGAGGAGACGTTGGAAGCGGGTCTTGTGGATGATGCAGTCGAATACCTACCGTATAACGAAGAGCCTATTCCGAGGGCAACAGCCGGTTCCGATCCTCCATGTTCCCAACAACAAAGCAACTTCATGATGTCATCTCAGGCCACTGCATCAGATGAGGATGAACTTTCACAACATGAAATGACTGTGGAAGATACGATTTCTTCTCATTCTGACGAAACTGTTCGTGAATCTGGAAGCTGTTGCGAATCCCATAACGTTGGTTTCGATGACGATTCCACCGGAAGTTCCGGAGATAGCAGGTGTGTTCATGGAGTCTTTTAGAAGACGGATTTAACACGTTGACGACAACGTCTTTCTGGGCTTTTTGGCCGCGTAGGACCAGGGCGATTTTGCGAGCGCGCCCGCCTCCAGTCATTCTAGCGAATTTCAAGGGCAGATACATGAGACATGATCGATGCAAAACCAGATCTATAATTTTCAGTGCCTGGAACCTACCCTAGGGTTGCAGTAGTGGAAATTTAATTGAAAGATTTGAAATAACAATGAAAAGGCAAGATTTGTCAGGCCTACTGCAATGGACGCCAGAAACAATTTTACCTTACTTGTTTCCATCAAGACAGATATTTTGTAAACTACTCTTTTAGGGTCTCATCCAGCAAGGGGGGTATGGCGATTTAGGGCGCGCAAAACGTTCAAAACCATGGAAAGGATATTATTTCATTGTAAGCGCTTGGGCCAAAGCCCCAGAAGGAAGGAAGACCCCCGCCCGTGAGCAATCCCCGTTTTATCCGAGGCTTAGTATTGTCTGTTCAGTGGGTGAATATAACTTTTTATAAACGGTTATCTCATCCAGCACAAGAAAACGTACACTTCACAAAAGACCTATAGAAATAACCTGGAAATAAAGCTGATAGTAGCTCGTAGCTTCAAAGGACTCCTTGTATCAAACTGACATTAGAGCAGACTATGCACCGCAATGCCCCCTCTTACCGGATGAGACCCCTCTTGTGATCTTCAGATCATTAAAAGAGAAAGCGAAACGAAAAATTATCCAAAGTGAAGAACTGCAATGGTCAGAAATTCCTCCTTCCTTCTGAACTAAAGCATATGTGGACATTCTACGGCCCTCTATGTTCGTAGTGCTAAGGTCTGTTCCATGCAATAAACACAAAAAGCTTAAAAATTAATCGCGCCCGTGCGGAAAAAAAATATGTGATCGTTGCAGGACACAAACGTCCCGCGCTGTCCGTCATGGCCTGCAAAGTGCGGGACGTATGTGTCCTGCGCTGTCGTCAACGTGTTAAAGAAGTTGATATAAATCGAAAAAAAAACAAGGTTACGTTAATAAGATCCAGTGAACAACAGTAAAAACCACAGATGATAGGTTGATCGATATAAGGTAAAATCCATTCATATCTATTAGCTTGTAGCGATTTTGTAGCAGCGGTATTTCAATGTGGCTTTATGGAGTCCTTATTTTCTTCAGAGATACGGCACTCCATCCGAAAATAGTCTCCAAATCCTCTGATTCATGTTCTGAAACAAGTTCGCTGCAGGGATTTCAAGGTAGGGTTTTTTGTGGTTTTTCTAGAGCAAGGAGAGATCGCAGCGAGAGTGCACACCTTGCAACTCGGAGGCCACTGCGGTACGGTCAAGCACTAAAGTCTCGTCGAAAGAGTAGTCAGCCTTTTGAGGTCGAAAGTCCAAGAAATGAAATATACCAGTCAAAAAGCGAGCCTCTCATGGGTGCGGGCGGCCAGCGCCGCTAGCGCCGTGGCACGCCCACCTTCTCGCCGTTTGGGCCTCTACGTGTTTAGCATAGATGTTGGGTTAATGTTACAGCAGTTAGCACCGGTGAGAGTGGCATCAATTCGGAAAACGAGCAAAGAATGGGTCCCATTTCTTGGGTTTTGGGCCGTTTTCTCATCCCTGGACCCCTAACCGCCTGTGTCGTTATAAGAGGTCGGCTTGGAAGAGGTTGTTGGAGTTTTTTGAACATCCAACATTATTATGAAATTTTGAAAAGATACGGAATTCATTCAGATCTTCTTCTGACGTTTCATGATGTACGCTCCACCGCAGTTAACGGAATTTTCGGGAATAGGAGGTCCGAAAAGGGAAAAATCTTCTGCTCTATCATAATCCACTCTGCACTGCGGTCACACTGGAACCACTTACCATTAGTAACTCCTCTTGAACTAAGGGTGCTTAAAGGGGTGCGCTTGACCGATGGAAATGTACCGCAATCAAATTTGTGCCCATTCGTTGTCGCTCTTCAGATCCGCCCTATGTGTTTCGAAATTTTCGAAAATGCGGATAGCAAAGCAGGACAACGAATAAGGCTTGATTGGAATGGGACTCATGTGGATGAGTGCACAATTCAATTACGAAAGATGTGCCGTGCAGTTGTTTCCGTTCTTGAAAATGGAGAAATGATAGAGTGTGTCAAAGCAGAGTGCCTCCAGTGAATGAATTCAGTCTGCCCGCTTCAGTAATTTTAGAAGACGAAAGATCTCCGCTCGATCCTAAGATTGAGAATACGGTATTTTCTTCTTTCGAAGAGATTTCTTATGGAACAGAAAGTGCTATAGAAACCGACATCGAGTTTAACAAAACGTCTTCGACACTCGATACAGAAAGCGATAAGTTAGTGATTTTATCAAGCTACTTTTTTCAACGAAACTGATCTAAGGAAACGCTCGCTGTTCGTAGAATTAATCGCTTAGAAACACTGCAACGGCTTCTCATACTTTGGCCAGTTGCAGAAGAACAAGCCAAAATACTGAAAAATTCTCTCATTGCTTCAGAATGAAGAAGTCCAGCTAGTCAAAAATTGTAAATATCGAGTGGAGGGGGTGTAGTTTGCTGGGACAAGAGGAGTGCTTTTCGCTTCTGCAGCACGAAACTTTTTTCGCTGCGAGAACCTCAGGCCCGCTCCTGATCAGTGGTATCTGGGGTTCCCGAGGTGAAAAAGTTCCGCGAGGCGAAAAGCATAAAAGACGCTTTCTGTCTTAGCGAATCACGCCCATGGTCAGCATTAGCATATGCTTTGTCGCCAACGGTCAGGTGTACGTCAAGTGCAGACCTCACAACACAAGTGACGACTGCCATCAGAAAATGTAATTGTTGTCCACAAACCAGCTTAAAAATAAGCCGATCGCACAGTTATCAGCTATCACTATGCACTAGTAGTTATCAGATTTATGAGGAGGCCGTGTCTCTTGTGTTGTGGGGTTTGTACTCGGTGCGCACCTTATTGCCTGAGACAAATGGTACGATGCGATATTTGTCGACTCGATAGTCGTGTTTGCAGCTGCCGCGTTGCATCCGCTCACGATGTCCTTCTAATCACTTGTCATGGTTTCGCTTATCGTTAGCTAGAGGGGCATATGTATGGGTTTCAACCGAAAGTAAACGAATGGATTAAAGCAACTGTCCCAGCAGGGACCGAGTGGGCGTGGCGTACAGAAGCGCACCTCCTCTTGCCAGCCGTGGAGATCGTCCACGATCACGATTTGCAGCGTGAATCGACTTCAAATAGTCCCTGTGGTTCCAAAACGATCGTAAAAGTCGATTCACGATGCAAATCTCGATCGTGAAGAAATCTCCACAGCTGGCGAGGTGCGCTTCTGTACGCCATGCCTACTTCAACCCTGCTGAGGGCGATTTCAGACTTTGCAAGTCGGCGACTCGCTAGCGAATCGCTGGATCCGAGCGTTGCGCCAGCAAATTTAATGTTGCACCAGCGAATCGAACTTTGCACTAGCGAACCCAACTGTGTACCAGCGAGTCGAACTATGTACAAGCAACTCAATGGTGACGGGACCCAACTTTCGGAGGGAGTCGCGCCATTTTCAAAATGTGTTTACTGTCCGGTGACACTGTTAGAAAGTGGCGCGACTTCCTTTGAACGTTGGGTCCCGCCACTATTGAATCGCTGGTACATAGTCGACTCGCTGGTACGCGTTGGATTCGCTTGCGCAACGCTCGTATCCAGCGGTTTGCTAGAGAATCGCACGATTCGCAAAATCTGACATCGCCCTGAGACTGTTGCTTTGAGTAGCTTCGTGCATGGGGCTTCGAAAGTACGGTGTTCATGGAATTTGCCTCCAAATACTCTTGCCGTGGCTCCCTCCTTCCCCACTAGTCCTTGCGCGCGCTGATTGGTTATGGGTCCTTCCCAATACAAATCCATGTGTGTGACGTTACTGCCGCTGCCACTAGGAACTGTTAGCAATCACTCGTAGAAACTGTATAATCACAGAACCTACCGACTGTCTCAGAACGTCTCCGCGAAAGCGCTTTTCAAACGCTCTGCTTTGAACTGACCTTTGTGTCAATCTTTAGCTATTCAGACTATTTTTACTGTGCAACTTCTTTTTTCTACTTCAGCCTTTATTCCTCGGATTCCTCTTTTGGACCATGGCGATCTCATTATATTGCTGAATATACAATTCCAAAGTTTGGAGGTAATTTTTTTGCGCGGCTTTCATCTATTTATGAAATATTGCTGTAGGTTGTCCCATGAGTAGTGTCGTTCTTATTCGAACTAAAAGTTTTGTGCCAAAACACCATGCTTTTATATCGTCTTATATGGCATTCGAAAGAGAATTATCTGCTCTTCAAGATGATGTGTTTCGCTTCCACAGTGGTTGCGAAGTCTCTTAATTTCAAGCCTGTGAAACGGGAGGTCCACTGGACGAAAATTAGTCAAACCGACAACTAGCTCTAGCTCTATGGTCTCTCAGGAAAAGCCAGTCAATGATGTAGCCTTTACTGATTCATTACCTCTTCTGAATATTCCACTGCTAGGTTGTAGAAAAAGTCTTCACGTATTTCTCTTCAAACTTGGTTTTTCTGGCTGACAGGTAAGCCATAGTGATTTTTAAAGCAACAATCTCAGCAGGGTTCTAGGAATTCTATGCTATGGGTTGAAAATAATGCGCTTGCCCTAATCGAGATCATAGAAAGTGTCACTAATCAAAAAACTCACCTTAGGAAGCCGCAAAGAAGTCACGAAGACGCTTGACAGGGGCATTCGCGAATATCTTACGAAATTGTTGGCCTGAATTTGAAGAAATGGTGGTTGAACATCAGGTTCTCGTGGAAGAACCAAATCTAGAAAAAGAGCGACGCTTCGTGCTGGGAAGCCTGATGGCGGAATGTTCTGAAGAGGTCATGACTACCGGGAATTCCGGTCGAAACTAAGCTTTTCTCTAGAGGAGTGCAGCGGCGCATAAGCGGAAAGCACGTACACAACTTTCGGGATGGTTTGGCAAGGCCGAGGCGCTAAGGCCCTGGGATGCAGCGTAGGCCCCGCCCAACACTATTGAGCCCGCCCACAAATCAGTTTTACTTCGCTTGCTGCTACTGTAGAGAAGGTTTTATTTCAGACCTTGTCGAGTGTTTCTTCCTGTTATTCCACAGCTAGCGTCACACTTTAGCGTCAGCGTCATCTCCGCCGTCACTTGCAAGCACATTAATGCCTCAGGTCTAATCCCGAACTTTGCCTTTGAGGAAAATATAGAGTTAGAGCTAGTTGTCGGTATGGGTAATTTTCGTCAACATGGACCTCCCACTTTGCATCTAGAGCAGGCAATTTCTTTTCGAACACTATATAAGCTGACATAAAGGCATGATAGTAAGCACAAAATGTTTGTTCGAATAACAACTAACAACTCAACTTGTGATACAACCTAATAGAAGGAAGAAAAACTGTGATGGTTGTGTTGAACTTGTCGCTGCTGAACGTCCAAACCATAGAGGGATTGGATTGATATGGGAATTCAGTTGGACCAGTGATGGTCTTGAGTAATGACCAGTGCCACGTCCGTGTGAAATTTAGAAGGTCCTGATTGCATCGACGCGTCGTTTGCGTGCGCGCAGCACCTGCAGCACGACAATCTGACCCATTCTATAGTAGCCTTTGGCTAGTTCTTTAGTGGGCCGAAATCTACCAAGGTGAATGGGAAACCCGTTTATCTAGGGGTATGGAACTTATGGGATAGGCAGCCACAGGTGCATATGACTGCAGCGATCGATTACCCGCACTAACCACTGCCCTCATCCAATTCCCCTATTGTTTTTGTGTTTTTCAGGCGATTATGATGAACTTTTGGAGACACTCGATAGTACCCATGCTCAAGTGGCAGTAATGAAGCAGCAATACATAGAAATACTCGAAGATTTGAGAAGGAAACTTAAGTAAAACACGCCCTCAACTCGTCCTTCATCGTATCTACTAACTGCTACAGCATTACCGAGTTTTATATGAACTTCATGAACACTTTATGGTGATCGTTTTTGGTGAAAACATAGCACTTCAAAGTATGTCCTGTAGAATAGCTGTAACGTAGTAGAAGGCTGTTTATGGCCCAAATCTATATTACCCAACAGTTACAGGCCTTTGTGATATCTTATATGCTCGTCCAAACTGAAAGCCAACGGGCGAAAATCGGGGCCAATACGTTGGGTTCTAGGCCGCTATTCTTGGCCTTTTCTTCATCACTGCGCCTTTTACAACCTCTGCTATCACGCCAACGGCATTTTATCGGAGAATCTGTCTTCGAAGAATCTTTTCCGGAAAAATCATAGTTCTTTTTCACCCATAAATCAGTGACTTGAGACCCCTTGTTCACGATCAGAACGAAAAGAACAAAAAAGTTGCATCTGTTCTGGTAAACAATTCAAAAAACTGGAAGGACTAATACGCGTTTGAATTCCCGCCTGACATCTGTCACAAATGCTGGCGGTTGAAACTTTTTTACTTGCTTCTCTGAACGCCTTCACTAGGAACTCTTTTTGACTTTTGACTTACTGCTAACATCTCACACTTCCACTGCATCATTTTCTATCAATTGTTTTGTCTCTATTCGCCAAGATCGAACGCTTTCACCGGATTCTTTCAGTGCGTCTCCTGGAGGTCCCTCAAAGCGCACTTCTTTCCATGCCCCGCCTTTGCCTCCGCCGCACTTACATGCAATTGTCCATAGACTATGTTTCCGTGAATTGTTTCACTTTGGAAACAGAATCTTTGCGCGTGAAACTTCTGTATTGTCTCTATGATCACAACTGACTCATTCGTGTTGGAAATGATGCGAGAGTTTTCCGGGAAAGACTCCCTTGAGGCAGCGGTCGCGGTGGCTGAAAGGCGAAGGCCGCTTCGACTCGTCGTCGGTGGGACAGCATCTGGTGGAAAGTCGTCGAGGGACGTTTGTTAGACCACATTCTTACCAATGATGGCGCTCTTCCACCAATAACATGGTCGAATCGTCTCCGCCTCTCAGCCTTACCGACTTTCTTTTCACTGAATTCTTCGGGAGGGTTTTCAACACTTCGGCAAAAGTCATAAGGGTATGAACGAGTTTCTGTATTTCAAAAGCTTCAAATCCCTCGAAGCAACATTCTTAGCAGGGTGGGCGTGGTTGAATCGGCTGCAATCCTCTCGGCCGATTTCGACCACGCACACTTCAAAGCTGTTCAGCTCCCTTCATAGCGGCTTTCCAAGGTGAGTTTTTTGTTCAGTCACAGTTCTTGACTAGGGGCTGAATAGCTTCGAAGTGTGCGTAGTCGGAATCAGCCAAGGGGATTGCTGCCGAATCAACCACGCCCACACTGCTGAGACTGTTGCTTCTGAGAAGAAGAGAGGGTCGGAACGTAAAACCAGACGATAAGCAGGTAATCCAACAAATTCTCATAGGAGAACGCCAATGGTGCACCATTTTACGCCTGATCCTGATTTGTAGAACGAGTCGTAGACGAGGCAACGCTACCCTTCGCTATCCTGCTGAGCCATACATTTCGCGAAAATGGGAGGAAATAGAGAAACCATCAAAGCGATTTTGCATTCACTAACATTGCTATTGTATTTGGGAGCATCGCAGATCATAAGGTGGGAACAAGCGGCCCCACTTTCAACGAACAAGGTCCTCCTGAATCTAATCTCGCTCATATCAACCAAGTCCTCTCTTCAGAGTCGCAGTCAGGTCCTCTGATCTATTACCAAGGTAATCAAACCAGCCGGTTTGGCCTTTCTGCTGGGGCCTTATGCTGAATGTTAGGAAGTGGATGGGTCCCCGAGGTCGATGGATGGTCTCAACTCGGTCATTTAAACGACCTCAATTTGATGCTTACCTCAGGACTAAGCCTTGGGAGGAGGACGAATTTGAGAGAGAACGCAGGTCCGTCCTCCCTCCAAGACTTACGAGAAGTAAGCAAACCAGCCCTTATGGCGGAGTTGCTGACGTAGCTGCACCACTTCCGCATCACTCTCCTACGGTACCGACCGGGTTCAAGTAGTCCGTCGACCCCGGGGATACCATCCCCTTCTCAAAATTCAGCATACGGCTCCGCAGTCAAACGGGCTGATTGCTTAACTCATCGATTACCCATACCAGACTTGTCTGAGAAGATCAAAGCGCTGATTTGCACATCGGGAGGGTTTCGCAAGCGGTGGTCTAGGCTGCATTGCGTTCCGGGATTATGGATGAAAGCAGGAAGCATGGCGTATCCCGGAGAGGGCTGGCCAACATCGACTATTGAATTTTTGTCCTTTTTACTACACGTTGAGATTATCAAATCTCTCTTTAGCTTTAGAGCACTGTCTTGAAGAAACCCAGAAGAGGAAAAAAGGAGCGTTTATTCGAAAATGCATTGCTCATTTTATTTTATAACAATAATTACAACAAACAATACAATGTCCGCATTCCATGTGTTTATGTGTGGGAAATGAGGCGCGAAATTGCTTGAGTGCTTGTTATTTCGGTCACAACGACACCTGACTACAACTAGGATACTATATCACAAAAACGCGCGCTCAAAAGTGCATGTGAAAGCGCTTAGAAACGCAGACGACGACGTGTTGCGTTGCGGTGCGCCGCGTTTCGAATGTATTTTCTTTTAAATCGATACATACGCAACAAAAAACACGCGACGCGATGCAACGCGACACGCTCGCCGCCGTTGCCGAATTTCACGCTATAAGCATCTTCAATTTGAAGATTGTTGAGCAGTAAAATTTGGACGTCGGCGATAAGCGTTTGTGATCGTTTTCACCCGTCGTCGCGTGCACACACATAGAAGCAGGCGATCCTGCATAATCTCTCAAAAATTTACCTAATAGAAATAACAATCGACTTTTTGAGATCGCCTTCATTGCTGCGTAAGTGTGCACATCGTCGACGGGCCTACAATGTTCGCTCGGCCGATATCGTATACTTATACTGCTTTTTATCCCCTTCGACTGTGTTTCAACAGCCCGAGCTCCTTAATTGCTTTGTATTGATCCGGAATTTCCATGAGGGCATTCAGTGCAAACGACGCTTCTGGGTTCGGCGCGTTGAACATCACCTGAACATGTGAAATAAGCTTATGAGTGACCAAGCTGACGATTTTCGATAGTATACAGAATTCACTTCGGGGTCAACTTCTGTGTGGAGGACTAAAAGAATCCGGCTCAGGTCAGTTAACCATGTGACGACTATGGCCCGGCGGCCCACACCAAATCGGTCGCGTGGGACCATGTGGTCTACCGGCGGCCATAGCAGAAAATTCCTGGACAGTCAACCTTAATCTTTTAAGTCTTCAAGCAATGATCGGTTAGGGACCACTTCCACAACACACACATAATGGTCCGGGAACTGTCTATGTATGACGCAATAAGAAAAAATAACACTTGTAATGAGATCACAGCCGTATCTCAAGGAAAACGGGGGGGGGCGCCAGACACGTTTAGAGCGCGCGGTCATCGAAGAGTTCAATGCTAATACTCAGGTATTATGGCCTCCCCTTTGCAATCGTCATTGGGTGTTGGAACGGTAACATGCTTTCGACAGATCGTGGAGGGTTGTAGCAGGGGATAAGTTGGGAGTTTTCCAATCTAAAAAACCTTAATTGTCTAGAAAAAGCTTAGACCATTGCATCCTGACATCTGGGTCTCTGGAAGAAAAGATGATGCAGAAATTCCCTTCTCGGAAATCTTTAGTTGAGTGAGAAGACAAAAACGTGGCCAAGTACTCTCTATGGGCGATGTCAGACTTTGCGAATCGAGTGATTCGCTAGCGAGTCGCTGGATAAGAGCGTTGCGCCAGCGAATCGAACGTTGCAGCAGCGAAACCAACCTTGCACCAGCGACTCAATAGTGGCGGGACCCAAAGTTCAAAGGAAGTCCCACCACGTTCAATCTGTGTTTACTGTCCGGTGACATTGTTTGAAAGTGGCGGGACTTCCTTTGAATCCATTGACGTTAGGACCCGCCACTATTGAGTTGCTGGTACATAGTTCGACTAGCTGGTACATAGTTCGATTCGCTGGTGTAAAGTTGGATTCGCTGTGGCAACGTTCGATTCGCTGACGTAATGCTCGTATCCAGCGACTCGATTCGCAGTCTGACATTGCCCTATTACGGAAAACGAGCCGAGTACAGACCACACAAGCTACTCTTTCTTTAGCCGTCGTCACTTGTGATGTGAGGTCTGCACCCGACGCTCTTCTCGTTTTCCGAAATAGAGTAAAAGCGTCGCGAAATCCGCGTCGGGAGAGCGAGGAGAGTCATACATGGTTTTACTCTTGAAAAGATCGTTTTGGAAGGGATAGCTTGGAAGACTTGGTCAAATATTCCCTGGATCAAAGAAGTTCTCTACCAATTCACTTTCGTGCACACCGTTCTTCCCTCCCTCTATCCCTCCCCTCCTCAACAGAATCCTGAATATTAATACACTATGTCGATGATGGTGCCTTGTAAGGGAATGAGTATCGTTGCGGGAACTTTTCTGCGATGCCATGGCGACTGATCCTGGTCGAGAAAGCCTGCAAAAACTTGATGCGAATTCTGTGGACAGGACGCTTTCTGCTTCACCCCCTGGCTTTTGGGTTTCTCAACCGATCCTCTCAAACTACGCTCAGCTTCTGGAAGGGGTTTTGCTTGTTCCCTAGGATTTTAGTGCGGATCTGGCTTAAGTGGACAAGACACCGGGAAGAGGGAAGGAAGCAGCGGATCATCCAAGTTTTTGCCCTTTACGAGACATATCCTAGTTCTAGTTGCGCAAAGCGACCGCACGCATCATTTGCAGGGATATAGGCTACAGAGTGTATTGCTCGGGTTAATAAGTGCTACAACAAATCAGATCAAACCTTGTGGAAGTCGACGAAGTGAAAATTGTCGAATAACCGTTTAGGAATGTTGTCGTCGAATCGTCCCATCATGTTCCATGGACCGTCACCGACACCCACCCTGGAATGATGCCAGGTTTTAATCGGGAAGCAAAAGCGCAGCTATGAATTTGAACTCACATAATGATACTTAGTGGATAATGCGATGCGGCGGCGATCGCCTTTTGATTGATCTTCTCATTTGTCACTTGACCGTCAGCTACGATCACAAGGATATGATACGAGTGCTTCTCCTTACAGATCTCAACAGCTCGTTCTGAAAAATGCGTTTCTTACCACCTCTTGCATATCATCCCAGAAACTACCTACGGGGCTGAAAAGTGTATAGCTGCAGTTTTCAGAGTGATCATGAAATTGTGAACTAAGTGCAGAAATCTCGACTTACCAATCAATGGTACGAAGTTCGTCGGTCCACTCATCGCCACTTTCGGTGTGACTTCATTGTAGGTCCTCAGCACTTCTGAAAATAACCACACATGACTGCACGTGGAGCTAGGATGATATTTCAGAAATTAAGCTGATTTGAAGGGACTGACAACAAGAGGTCACTACGCGACGTCACGGACATCTAGCCGCCCAGCGTGTACCTCAAGCGCCATACTTCTTACATTTTTCCTCCTCACTGATACACGTACTACTGCACCATGTCATCGTCTCCACCAGTTCTCACGCTGAGCAGACACCTTAAACTATGTGCCGCGCGCACAGCGACCAAACGTGCGTGGTGCGACGTCGCGTGGTGACCTACAGCTATCGGTACGCCCAAGTTGCGGTCCACCCCAGCAAAAACAGCAGTATGTCCGAGAAAGGTGAGAAATCAAAACAATGATATGTTGAACACAAAAACATCAGTACGTGGAAGATCACTGTCTTTTACCTTCGAATCCATTGCAATCCTTATCAAGGTTATATCGATCGGCAATGTTGAAAATTCCCTTATCGGTGAACTCCTCATCACCAAATCCATAAGCTGGGATCATTCCGTCCGCATCGAATGACGACAACGTTTTTCCGACGATTTCGATAACCTGAAATGATCTATGACCAATATTTATAAGTAATGAGGGACAAATTGAAAAACGTAAATATAACTTGAATGCAGAAACGAAAATGAAACATAGCAGTATCAAAGTAGATGTAAATATATTTGAATAATTTTCATAATTGCCATATTCTAAAGTTGCTCCGAGAATTCATCTTGAAGGAACCTTCCTTCAAAACAATTTCGAATTCATACCTGTTGGTAGGGATTCATCTCATGTGGACTCAAGTCGTGAAGTGTTCGACCGTCGAAGGTTCGTTCACCTTGATAACAATTCGACTTGGTATAGTCGATACCGAAGATGAGATTCGAATATTCGAGTCCGGCCTAAAACCGTCAATAATATTATTAAAGCTTACTTAAACTGCAGCATTAATGGAGTGGCGGTGCAATGGCAACTAGGGTCGTTTGTCACGCGTACGGGGTCAAACTCCGGATAGAATCACGCCTTGCCCAACCGGGGTGGGGGGAATAACAGCCACATTAGAACAAATCACGGGAGGTCGAAGCGGGGACAGCGAGAGGGGAAGGAAGGGGGGGGGGGGCGAAAAGAAAGTATTCGTAGGTAGGTAGGTCGACTTCCCTTCACTTTGTGCTCTTTCCTTCGAACCTTTCATATCCAGAAGTTGATTCAATGGGACTAGACTTGCAATTGGGGGGGGGGGGGGTGGAAACATCAAGTTGGGTGAGGCTTGCAAATCGCATCGAACAAACGCCCGGTTCAGAGAAGAAGGAAAATGGGGTTCTCAGCCCAAAACGGGGATGGTTTACGTCTATTGTTGCGTTCATGTCGTTGGCGGGGGGGGGGAGGGGGACATCCAAATGAGTGAGCCACTTACAGTACTTGAGACTAATGTAAGCTCTAAGGGAAGGAAGGGATTCTGGGGAGGATGTGTGTCATTGATGTTCGGGTTTCTTCCCTTTCCTTGGCTTAGACCTAGTGGCACTTATCATTAACACTGTGTTGAATTCCCCCTGAAAATCGCTAAGAGTACCGTTACAAATATCCGGTCAGCTGTTACGCGTCATCCCAATTATAAAACGCGAGTTGAGGTTAGGTTCGAAGAGCCAGTCCATCCTGTAGTAAGAAAGAGGGGTCCCCAAGCGCAGGAGGCGCGACACTGTCGCGACTCAAAAGGGCGAGACAGCGGCGCTAGTTATGCCTTGTGTGCTGCCGTGCTGTCAGCCTTATCGCGGCGTACGTAGTGTCTGCGCGCTCTCGCGTACAAAGTACTTTGTCGCCTTCTCCCTCTCCTCGCAGCACAGTGTCTCTCCGTCATATCACGGCCAGTCTTACAGAGAAAATTTTAGTCCTTTCATGGTGCCTTTTGCTTTTTCTCCCCACTTATGTTCCTCGTTGTACTCCTGCCTATTTTTGAACAAAATACTACAGTAACTCAACCCTGACTCGTGCCTTTAACCTGCCGATGATGGTACAGTACTGATTACACAGAATATGCCTTACCTGTTTGATAGCGCGAATGATATCCTGCAGCGTTTTGAAATGCGGGATATTGTGCGGACTGCCGACGGCGAGCGCTTGAAGAAGACTGTTGCGACGCATTGGAGCACTGAAATGTACAACATTACCATGAACTACTCGGTACTACTCAGGAAAGGCTTGCAACTCACAATGAAGGGGCTTCGTTGCGTTTCATTTCTCGGTGACGATGCTCGCGTTCTTTCTTCATCGGCTTCTTGATGATCGATGGCTTCTGGAATGCTGGCTCCACGGTCATCGTCATGTTCATGTCGAGACTGTGATCGATCATCTCCATTGTCTTCTCGGTGACTTCTGAGGCGAAGCTCACCCTGAACATAAAAACATTTCTTAACGGCAGAAGATCCCTTGTAGTTTTGACAACCGCAGGACAACTTGGTTACGTGACTAGTCGACACACAGACTCTTATTTTAGTCAAGCTCTAAAGCTTCATAGTTTGGAAAAAGTGCTATTAGAATTTCAGGTGTTGAGCTGTCCTGAACCGCAAAACCAATGAGTGAAGCTACTGCTACGATTATCTATTTGCTAATGCAAGCCACAACTCAAAGTTACTTGTAAATGTCTCGTTCTGGTGATCTGAAATTCCAGACTCTTGCCTTATTTTTGCTCACTTCGTTGTATATTTTTTCTGTCCAACGCTTAGCAACGCAGTGTTTCTTCCAGACTGTCTCATATTTTGTTCACGAAATGTGCACGCTTGCTCGTGTGGGCTTAGGCCGATGTCAGACTTTGCGTATCGCGCGATTCGCAAAGTCTGCGGTCGCGGCCAGTGACTCGCTCAATCGGCTGGTACCGCAACGCGACCGCAGACGCTAGCGAATCGCTAGTGGCGAATCGCTTGATTCGCAAAGTCTGACATCGGCCTTATCGGCGAAATGGTGCAAAACTCTGCCATCAAATAAAGTGGGCGGGATTAAGGCAGACTATTGAAGACCACTCGCGTTACTAATCGTTTCAGTAGTGGAACAGGTTGCGGTGGAAACGTCAAATTGGTGCTGATTCTAAGAATTAAGAATTAATAATAAAGAACCAGCATCTGTAATGACGGGACCACCACAACTTTCGAAGAAATAAGTTTTTAACCCAGTTTCAGCCGACGACGTGCGAATGAGAGGTGGAGCAAGTGCAAGCGCAGCTTGAGTTGATACATTTTCCTTTCCGTGCTTGAAAATTGTCCAGCTTTGAAGCTGTAGACGAAAATTCAAGAGAAGCTTAAATTCGCAAGTCATGACAAAGTAACCTGGAAGTTTGAGGATTCTAGAGCGCGCATTTGTTGCACCCCTCACTCGCCTGTCCGCTTTTTAGAGGCAGTGAACATGATGGCTGGAGGGTGGAGCGCTTCCTATGAGGTCATTGCACGTCAGTGGTGGACCGGTCTCCTTAGCGTGGGGTGTGATTTTGACCACCTTCCAACGCCCCCTTTCCAATCACGTTCAATAACGTCGCGAGATCGCTATACCTCTAGCCACCGTACTTACTTCCTTTAAGGCACTTTCCACGATGCTTATATAGGTGCGTTTTGTGAAACCAAAAATAAAGTGAAATAATGATCTTTCACAGGCAGTGGACGAGTCTACTAAGAATTAATGGTGGGGCGCCGAGACGAGAGAGTGAAAGGAAGAGTGAGACGCAGACACCCAATAATTTACTGCAATGGGCGGCTAGAGCCTCGCGAGGAAACCGCCACCCTGAATAGTGCCTGGCACTTTCGCAACGAATTTGACACTTCCTCTGTGGCTGCGCATCACCGTTCCTTTCACACGGATGGAATTTCTCCTACTCAGTTAATCGTGGAATGTGCCTTTAGGTGAACTAAACGATGAAACCTTCAATGCACTAAATGCTTGTCCTATGGTGCTCTGAATCCTGGTAATGACGTTGAATGCGATCAAATATTATTTGTGGACGCAAGTAAGACATCATCTATTATTACTTACCTCCGAGCTACAACTCGCACTAGGACCTACCCACGTGGTAACATTCAAACTTGTTGTTCTTCGTGGACTGATCGGATTGGCGGCTGATAGAGCAAAATTGCAAATATAGTGTCACAGTCACGATTGAGACCACATAAGGACAAGCACAGGGCACATTGAAAGGTTTGGATTTAAGTAGCTCAAATGCACGAAATGCCTACCCAAAGAAATTCCCACCAAATGCACGTGCATTTTTTGAGCATTTCGTGCACTTGGGAGCACATTTGGGAAATATTGATCAATTTTATCACGTTAAGAAAATAAATAAATCAAAATAAAACAAACAAAACTAAACTTATTAAAAATATTCTCAAATAACCACCTCTTCTCTTCCTTCTTGCGTTCTTCGGATTCACTGCGTTCATGCGACACTTCCATACCATCCACACGTAGATGATGTTGCCTCTCCAAGCTCTGCTCGACTCGTACCACGGATTCGGATGCGGATTCTGTATGAAGTAATAGGGGTGATGCTTCACGAACACCACGCATAACAACTCCTTCCACTTCCACCTCGACCATACGCCTACTAACGGACAGCTCCTCGGTCTCGACACGCTCGTCACCAGACGCCTGTGTTTCGACGCGAACCTCGCCTTCATCGCGTGATTCTGATCCGACAAACGTGGCCGCGAATTCTGTTGGTTGTTTTTGGTAACTGTAGTTAAGATGGAATATCGTTTCTTCGCTACATTTCGAGGCCAAAGCAGTTGGTTCGACGGTTCGTGCTTCGTTTCTAGTTTCGTGAACTTCCTCAACAGCAACTCGAGCACAGAGCACATCTTTGTTGGCTGTAATCGATTCTTCTGATGAGGCTTTTGTGGCCAAAGACGAAGATTCTTCACGAGCAATTTTGAGCGAGATGGCCTTCTCCTCAACTTTGTCATCGTTTCTGAGGCCAACGGTGACCGTGTCAGGCGAAATTTCGCTGGCTGCCTGGCAGGAGAGGTATGTTCCACCGCCATACCTCGCCTCCTTCAACGTCGACTCTTCCAAAACACTGCTTGCCTCCTTGTGAAGGACATAGTTCGTTGAAATTATGTTGTGTTCAGCTTCTCTGGAACCAAAGATCACTGGTGCTGCATGGTTGGACGCGATCTTTGTAACTGTGGTGGATTCATCTGATGAGCGGCCACTGCTCAAGGCGAAACCGGAGCCGACCACCTCCTCAGAGGCGGCACTTAACCACTTGTCCATGAATTCCTCTCGTTTGATATCGCGAACGGCTTCGGTGGCAGATGCATCGTCTGGCTTCGAGAGACACGGTGTGATGGCGGTGTGATTTTCTTCTGCATACCTAGTCTGCAAATCAACTGCACCACCATAGCCGGCGAGTTTGACGACACTTTCGACATCCAGGTGACTATCGTCTCGGCGAAGAAGGACATTGTTGACTTCTTCCACGGATGTGGATTCATGAATAGATTTCACAACTGGTTCTCCCAAGTGTGGAGCGTCTCTCTTCGTCATTGTTGCCTCGACCTGTGAACTCTTCTGTAGTTGGCTGGTCACGCCGACAGCGCTGTCTTCCGTAGCAGATGCGAACAGCTCGATCGGTCCTTCCTCGTTGCGCAGAACTTTCGTGACGCTGGCTTCGAGCACGTCCACACGCTTCTTCGTCCAATCGTTATCGATTCGTGCCGTTTCTTCAGACGCATGTCCAGTCGATAGCAGATATTTGCCGCCTTCCCTCGGTATGAGGATAGTCTCTGAAATGAACGCCGTACTTTCATCGCGTTCGAAGACTAGAGTTGTAATTTCAGATACCAAGGTTGATTCGCGCATTTCTACTGCTATACTCGGGCCACGATTTGCCGCCTCCTTCATCTCTCTGACTGTCTGAGTATCACCAAGACGACTAAGATTAAACACGCCTGATGTGGATGCTTCTTTGGAGCATCCACAGTACAGGGTAGGGGATTCAGCGGTATTGCGATCTGTAATGACGATAGATGCATCCATCTCGAAGGTTTCTGTGCTTTGAAGGCTGGAGTCGACGTTAACATAGGACTCTTCCGAAGATTTGGTCGACGCAGCCGTTGGCTCAATTGTGTACGGTATGAATCGTGTGAGAGCGCTATCCGCCCTTTCACTCTTCCTATGCAGCTGAATAATGATGTTCTCATTGACGTCGCTAGTTTCTCCAGCTCTCATCATCGTGTGTTCACCGAGGTTCGGCTTCTTGAGGGTGATAGTCTGCTCTTCGTGGCTATCCGGTTTGTTCCACACCTCGTTGACGGTTTGAATCTCTGTGCTTGAAGCAAACGTTGAAAGTGACACACCAGGGATAGTGTTAGCAATCACGACGATCTTCTCAGTATGAACGAGGGCTAGACGTGTAGCGACGAGCGTATCGTCCGACTCAGAAGAGCACTCACGGCTGTACTTGGTGTTCAATGCCACCGCTCCTCCATTCCTCTTCTCCTTCATTGTCCGTGCGACTTGTTCTTCATCATAGTCACGATTGTAGGCACAGTTTGTTGTTTCGTGGTTATCGCCTGCTTCTCTTAGTGTTATCACGGAGGAGTCAGTGTTGGGAGCATCAAGTTTCCTTGCTACGGTGTATTGTGGAGCTGGACGAGTCCATTCTTTTTCTACGGCACGAACTTCCTCGAAACTCGCAAGAGTGTTGAGCTTGTTTGGACTGACACTGTTTCCTATTATTATTACTTTGTAGGCAGAGAGATCTGTAGGTCGCGGGCAGAGCAGGGTGCCACCCATGGTCGAACTGACATCGCTGGCTGATTTCGTAGACAGCTGAACTGCTCCTCCATAGCGTTTTTCGTCGATGAGTGTAGCTTTTTGGTGAACACTGTCGTCACGGCGAAGAACAGTTGACGAGATCACACCCTTCTCTGTTGTTTCTGTTGCCACAAGCACCGCAGATAGTCCTTTATTGGGAGCAGCGAACACCTTTCGGTCTGCTTCCTTGTCTCCAAGACGACTAAGATTGTAGTTTGTGACGGATTCTGATATCTTGCTCGAGTATGTGTTTAGCTGAGCAGGTGCAGTCTCGTTGGCAACAACGATGGTGATCTGGGTCTGGTGTTCTTTGATGACGGGCTTGACGAGGTCCGCAGTGTAGCTCTCGGTTTCGTCACCGGCTGCCTTTGTTCTTAACGCATGTCGTCCACCTTGTTCAGCGATGCATATTGTGCGGTCTGAATCGAATTTCTCGTTCGGTTTTGTAAATATAGGATGAATATTTTCTATAAATTCCGCGCTCTCTTCCACTCTCAATTTAGCGCTTTCTGAGTTCGCCGCAGCAATCTTTTTAGAGATCACATAGGTGGCATCTTCGCGCTTCCACACTTTATCTACCACTGTGTTTATGACTGAGCTGGCGCTCGCTGATAAATGAAGGGGTTCAACGGTGTTGGCCAAGATGTTCTTCTTCTCACAATGCGCAACAACTTCTCGAACTTTCTCCAATTCTCTGTTAGCGCTGACTTCATTCTCTTCCGATGCGTCCGCCTTGAGCTGATATCGGCCTCCAAACCATGCTATCGCGTGCATCTTTTCAACAGCTTCCCTCATCGCCTCCTGCTCATACTGCTGGTAAATTGTATGCTTCTCTTCTCTGCTCTCGTTCATCGTTACCGTAATATTGGCGCCGCGGTTGATGTCTTTTTGTACCACGTGTACGGCTTCCTTACTGTCTGCTCTTGTGTAACTGGTAGCGAAGTTTACAGATTCAGAGGTCGGTTCGAAGGTTCTACATTGAGCTGGTTCGATTGTATTCGCATCCTTCACAACTGTGGAAGACACTGCAAACTGCGGCTCGATGGTCAGAGCTGGATTCGACTCAATCTGTACGTCTTCGGCAGCGTCACAGCTTAATACTTCAGCACTGGTGGTCAGCGGTATTTTCACCGTTTTCTCAAGAGCTTCTTTTGATTCCTTGGTGGTGAAATCGAAGTAAGTGTTTGCAAACTCCTCGAGACTCTCCAGGAATCGAATCTTGAATGGTGAGTCACGGTTTGGACATGCTCTGATGGTAGACGCATTTTCAGTTTGCATCTTTGTCTCGTAGTTGAGATTCAAGGTGATCACCTCTGTCGAAGCAGCAGTTACTCTCATGCTGAGCTCCTCCTTTATTCGCTGTATTTGTTTGTGACGGATGTTCTCCAGTTGAACCTTCTGAGTGAGAGCCATCGCAGCTTGGCGATCCTCTGTAGTTGCTGCTTTGGTATAAAGAAAGTAGTCACCTCCAAAACGTTTGTCTATCCATTTACGAGCTGAATGTTCTGGAACTGATGGAACATCATAGTGCAATCCGACTACGACCGTCTCTTCTCCGCTTTCCAAGCAAGAAAACTCGACCTTGTCACCGCGGTTGCTGATGTTGATCAGCTTCCCGAACTGTTCTTGTTGCGGTTTTACCGACCAGTCGGTTATCACTGCACTCTCTTCTTCTTTGCTTTCTTTAGTCTTGAGGGACAATGCGTCACGTCTCGGAATCGCCTTAACCTTCTCGATATCCTCGCTTATGAGCTCCTTGCAATTCATCTGAGCGTAGAGAACAGCATGTTCGTCACCGAATTCCTCCGTTTCCAATGCAGCCCCTTCCGTTTTATTCGCCAAAGGCCACTCAATAGAGCATGAGTCCACTCCACCTTTCGTTCCGAGTAGCTCTACTGCTAGGCGGACTTTTTCATCACCGCTCTCCATGGTCTTCATTCTCATCGCTGGTGCCATATTCGCTGAGATATGTAGCTTGCCGATTGTGAATTGATCCGGTGTTTTAAGCAGATGATGATTGCTCCAGATGACGTCCGTCTCAACGGCATCTGCCTTGATGTATACGGGAGCCGCTGAAATGCAGATCTTCTCTGGCAAGCATATCTCTTGTTTTTGTTTCGGTTTTTGTACATCGATTTTGTGCAAATTAATAATAGCGTTAAATTTGGCATCACCGCTCTCCTTCAATCTCCATGATTCCTTTCTGAGCACCTTTTCTGGACGCGTAGTCTCAGTGATAATATTTTCCCTAGCCTTTTCAACAAACGTCGCATCCGCATTGCATCCCTCGAAGACAAATCGTCTACAAATTATTTCAAAGGGAACAATTCGTTTTAGCAGCGCAACGTGCATCACCTCTTCTGGTAACACCATCACCTTTGTTAAAGTTTGCACTTCTTCAGATGTCTGGAATGTGGCTAGGCTGGACTTAACTTGTAGTTTCTTCGGTAACTGCACTTCAGCCTCAAGGTCACGTTCAACTCCTTCCCATTTGGACAGAATTTCGATGCCACCATCTTCCGTTTCCCTGAGGCGTTCGCTGCTTTTTTCTCTGATAAAATGCTGTCGTTTCGTCATTGTGGAAGACGTATAGTCAGTGCACTTGTTATAATTCGCTGTAGTACTGACTGTGAAATCAGTCGAATGCTTCGCAGACAAACTCGCTGACTCTTTTCTGTCGGTTTTCGGCACTATTTCTGCTTGTAGTGAAGAGCTTGGCAGGGTCAGTTCGACAACTGCTTCGCGACTGTCATCGCCAGCTGCTTGGGTGGCGAAATGTTGCTGAAGTGATGTAGAGACGCTTACGACATGGCTACAGGACTCTCGAGTCTTTGGCAAAGCCCTACGAACAAGAGTGATACCACTACCGCTGTCAGCATGCCCGTACTCTCGGAAAGATACACGAACACCTGATTCTCGATTGATCTCATCAACAAGTTGCTCAATCTCAGCAAAATCTTGATCAACATGGTGTATTTGAAGAGTGCGATCTTCCTGATCGATGGAGAATGTTTTCAGTTGCTTCTCCACAGAAGCGGTGGACATGGATAAGGTCACAGCGGCTGTAGCTTGCTCTCTAGCGATTTGTTGCTCCTTTGTGGCGTCGATTTTGGACATGGCTTTAGCTGAGAACGTGAAGCTTTCGTGTAGAGCTTGAGCTTGTGTCACTTCCGCTTCCAGATCGTTCAGAATCGTTTGCCATTCAGACGCTGTCGATTGGAGATTCCATTCTTGTTCGAGGAATTTCTTTTCTGCGCGTTCCTTGGATCGACCTCTGAGTTTTATACTTGCGCTTTCCTTGAATCCAGATTTGGAGTACGCAGTAGTTGTAGTAGCAGCCTCTGAAGTGCTCGCCTTCACGCCACACACTATTTTCAAGTCATTGGTGATACGAATCACTTCCCTCACATCCATCTGATCCTCGATTTTTCGAAGCACTGACGTGATGATCGCTACTTCGTCGCCAGCGGCCTTCGAAGTGAAACGCTCCAGCCACCGTCGTGGCACCGGAAGAGATCCTTCGGCTTCATCACTCTCGTACTTCTTTTGCACGATTTTGCCAAAGAGAGTGCAAATTTGAGTCTTTTCATCGCCGTACTCATGCAATTTCGCAGACGTCAATTCCTTTACCGACAACGTGTTGATGCTTTCAGAAATATCCTCATCTTCCACGCGCTCGAGATGTTTTTCCGATTTCGTCATTTGAATCTGGAACTTTCTTTCCTGCATTTCATTACTCTTAAGTGGAATATTGGTTCGTGCAACTTGCACAGCATCACCTCGTCCAATGTTCAATGCCGATTGTGTGCTGCTTTCTTCAACAGCGCGCAGATTTGCCGTCGAGCATGCTCGGTTGTCAAGGGCAAGTGTTTTTGACTCGGACAACTCATCCACATGAGTTTCATATTGGGATGAGGTCACTTCATCTCTGGTTTCTGAGACACGACCTGATCCCTGTACCACAATACGGTCCCTACTCACAACGCCCACACGTTCTGTGGTGTCTTCTCGTTGGAATCTCATCGTGGAGCTCAGTGCTGTTTCCTCTGATGCAGCAACTCTCTGTTGTAGCTCAATTTGATTACTGGAAATTACCAGTTTTGCGCTGCTCTCTTTCTGCGAGTCTTTCTGAATAAGATTTTCGGTCGAAGTCACGACTTCTTCTGACGCCATCGTAGAGTGTACTTGAACAAACTTTCTCACGTCTGGCAAGCTCTTTGTGATATCTTCTTGTGAGCGTGTTTTTGCCCGAATCTTTCCGAACTCTACAGATGTACTAGTACTGTCCTCACCATACTCGTGGAACATACGGCGATTTGCGGACGTCATCACATCAGGGGCAGTGTGCTTAGCGGCGTGCTCAGATGCGCTCCGTTGAAGAGTGAAGCTAGTTTGAGTTTCATCCACGCTCAATTCTCGTATTGCTGAATCTGCAGATTCTAATGGCAGCTCCACCTCACCGTGTCGCGCTGGTCTTCGGACGGTCAGGTCAAGGGTGGTGCCAATATCGACTTCCGATACCGATTTGGTCAATAGTTGTGATGACTGCTGATCCATGTCCTTCCAACAAATCAGTGCTGCTTGATCAGTTTCAATGATATCCCACTGAGTAGTTAGGCCTTGAACTTCGGAAATGAACTCTTTGTATTTCTGAGATGACAGCACTTCATCACGAGACGTACGGAACTCCTGCTGAGTTCTTAATTCGTATTCACTCCGTGACAGGTGTCGCTCTACATCTGTTTTTTCGTTAGTGGCCGCTTTGAGGCATCCAACACTTTGCGCCCTGTGGAAATCAGGTACTTCTTTATGAATTTGTGCTTCACTCGTCTCAGCTATGATATCGCTGGAGATACTCGTTAGATCCTCTGTGGTTGCCTGTAGCCGTCTCTCGAGTGAGAGCGTTCTTGACATCTTCTTTGTCACTTCATCGTGCTCCTTCTGGGTTGCGGGAGCTTCAATTTTGGAGATTGAGAGGACATGGCTGCTTTCTTCGCTTCCAAACTCACGGTGAGCACTTTCCTGATGTTCTTGATGGAAATATGTCTGCCGGCCTGTAACGTCAGCCATTTGCGTTGGATATGCTAATTCTACGAACTTCTTTTGTTCACTAATCTCTAAGCGTCGCTTGTCACTGGCTCGTTCGCTATCACTGACGATTCGCATTGCATCATCTGAGGGAGCTACACTTAATTCGCATAGCGCCTCTGTGACAGCATCGCTGGTCGCAACTACATCTTTAATCGTTCGTTCTATTTCCAACGCATGGCTTCTAAGCGTCGTTTCTGTATCTAACTTCGCGTCTATGGTCGTTAGCATCGTCGCTACAGCCTCATCTCGAACCTCTTTGGTGGTCAACGCGCTCTCTTGTCTAGTGATATCTGCCAAAAGCACTGGTTTGCCCTCTTTTTGCTCTTGCTTGCTTCTATCTATTCCTACCGCAATCTGATGTTCTTCAGCAGCTTTCACTCTAGCTATATCAGCAATATCTTGTTTTTCTGTTTCTATGTGTTGGAGCATTACGCTCTCTTCATCTTTTACAAGCGCAGTTGTGCTACTGGCAACGTGTTCTTGAGATGCTCCCATAGTTTCGTGTAACCGAATCGTACTAGCTGTACGGATTGACACACTCTCTTGCTCAAACTGCTCTCTCCGAGGTTGAACAGTTTGAGCGACCAGCCCAAGTGTAGCCTCCTCCTTGGTAAATTCGGTGAACTTCCCCAGTAAGGAAGTGGTAGTTTTCTCAGGCATCTGCTCACTGATGGACGTTTCACTGTCAACCTTTTTAACTTCCGAGGATGCGAACATAGATGCGATACCGTAACTCTTAGTAGCGGTTTCTCGTTGCTGATCAGCTATAATCCCGTGAACTGAATCTAAGACATCACGCGTCCTGCCTTCCATCAAGGACACATCATGAAGTTCAGGAGCAGCCGTGGCGAGTAGCCCTCTCTCTGAGGACTTTTCGCGTTCTTTAAGGAGGATTGAAGTCTCAGCTCCCAGTGCAGTATGCCATAAGCCTTGCACAGCCTGTTCACTACTCTCATGCATTCTGATCTCAGATGACAGAGAGGGTTTGTCTTCCAGTCGAATGTCTACTGTTTCCACTCGACTGTCTGAAGACATACTTACAGTTTTGTCCGTTGAGACAAAACCAGCTGATCGCGTTGCCTTGGCCTCCATTTCAATGATGTTCTCTTGGATGATTTTTGTAGATCCCACTGCAGCTTCACCCTTAAGCAAGCTCAGTGATCCTTCCATACTTACATCTCCAGATGCTTTCATCTTTTGTTCTATCTCCAATTTCCTTCCCATGTCGAATTTAGCGGACGCACTATCGAATTCCTCCATGCGTGGCTCAATGAATCCCAGTGAGGCAGCCATTTCAGCCTGTTCCCTGCCATATTCTCGAGCACTAGCGGTCGCGGAAATTGCTGTGATATCTTTATCTGTCTTGATAGCCACTCCACCTTCAGGTGCTCTTTGATGAGATGTTGTGAATTGATGACTTTCAATAGCAAATGCTCTCAAATGAGCTGCTTTCTGTACATCTGGGAAAACGGATATTGCAACACTACTGGGTTCTGTTCTCAGTCCAACATTTGTTTGTATCGCCTCCTCACAGCTTGCATTTGCAGAGAATTCCACTTTTGCTCTTTCCAAGTCTGAGGCACGAAGGATTTTTTGAGAGGTGGCCATTTCCATGGTGGAATCCCATATGCCGTAAACAGAACTTTCCATTGATTCTTTGCCGGACATCACCGCTGTCTCTTTCATCGTTTCCGGCAGTTTCTTCCCGAATCCGTAAGATGCAGTTCCTACTGCTCGCGTGAAATCCGTCTGAGAAGTTTCTTCCGATGATGCTGCAGTAGACAGCTCCGCCTGAGTTTGGTTTGGTAGTATCCTTTGATCAGACACTGCATCAACTGATTCAGAACGAGTAATTGTCTTTGACCCATCCACGCTCAAATCGGTACTTGCCGCCATCGATCTGACTGCTTGTAGGCGACGTGTGTCAGTAAATGCGGCTGACGCTTCAGCATATTCTGGTTTTCTAGAAGTCAAACAACCAACAACACCTCCGACATCAACTTTCTCAGATCCGAATTCACGAACAGCCGCTGCTTCGGAAGTTCTCGATACATCACTTAGAATAGACGAACCGTAGGCGCTAGATTCACTCTTCTGAAAAGTAGAATCGTACTTCTGTCCTTCAATAATGAATGCCCTCGTTTCGCCTTCTCTCTGCACCGCAGGCAAGATAGATGTTGCAGCATCGTGGGGTTCTGTTCTCAGCCCAATGTCTGCTTGTATAGCTTCCTCACGGCTTGCACTTGTTGAGAATTCCGCATCGGAAGACTCCAGGCTTCTGCCATGAAGGATTTTGTGGGAGGTGGCCATTTCGATAGTGGTATCCCATATGCCATAAACAGAGGTTTCTGTTGACTCAAAGCCGGAGATCACCGCTGTTTCTTTTATCGTTTCCGGCAGTTTCTTCCCGACTCCGTAAGATGCGGTTCCGACCGCTCGCCTAAAATCTGTCTGAGAAGATTCTTCCGCTGGAGCTGAAGTAGAAAGTTCCGTTTGAGTTTGGTTTGGTAGTATCCTTCGACCGGACACTGCTTCAACGGATTCAGAGCGACTAACTATCTCTGACCCCTCCACGCTTAAATCGCTACTTGCCACCATCGATCTGACTGCTTGTAGGTGACGTGTGTCAGTGAATTCAGTTGATGCCTCGGCAAATTCTGCTTCCCTGGCAGTTAAGTAACCAACTACGCCACCAACATCAACTTTCTCAGATCCGAACTCGCGAACCACCGCTGTTCCGGAAGTTTTCGCCACATCAAAAATGATAGACGAACCGTAGGCGGTGGATTCACCTTTTTGTAAAGTAGACTCGTGCTCCTGTCCTTCGATAGCGAATGTCCTCGATTGGCTTTCTTTCTGAACTATAGGCAAAAGAGATGTTGCAACATCGTAGGGTTCTGTTCTCAACCCAATGTCTGCTCGTATAGCTTCCTCACGACTTGCACTTGTGGAGAATTCCGCATCGGAAGACACCAAGCTCCTGCCATGAAGCATTTTCTGGGAGGTGGCCATTTCGATAGTGGTATCCCACATGCCATGAGCACAGGTTTCCGTGGATTCCTTGCCGAACATCACCGCTGTTTCCTTCACCGTTTCGGGCAATTTCTTCGCGACTCCGTAAGATGCAGTTCCTACTGCTCGCCTGAAATCTGTCTGAGAAGATTCTTCCGCTGGAGCTGTAGTAGAAAGTTCTGTGTGATCTTGGCTTGGTAGAATTCTCCGACTAGACACTGCTTCAACAGATTCAGAACGACTAATTGTCTTCAACTCTTCCACGCTCAAATCGCTGCTTGCCGCCATTGATTTGACTGCCTGTAGGCGACGAGTACTAGTAAACTCGGTTGACGCTTCAGCATATTCTGGTTTTTTCGGTGTTAAATAACCAACTGCACCACCAACATCAACTTTCTCAGATCCGAATTCACGAAGAGCCGCTGATCCGGAAGTTTTCGCTACATCGCTGAAAGTAGACGAATCTTGAGCACCAATTCCGCCTCTTTCCAAGGAAGACTCATACTGCTGCTGTTCAACTGCAAATGCGCGACTAGTGGAGTCGCTTCCTTGAAGTATGACAACCGTCGAGGTATCAGCTGATTTCATGTCGCAGAACTGAGCTGATGTTGCAGTGTGCTCTTCAAGTGGAACATGAACGAATTTGTGCGAGTGCTCCTGAACAGGCACTCCTACCGAAGCTGCTGCCTTGACGTCTTTCTCGTCCAGAGTACTCCACACTCCATAAGAGGCTTCTTCGCGAATCTCACTCGTAGTTTGCGCCGTTTCCAATTTCATTTTCTCCGCATCAGTCCTTTCAACGTGTCCTGTTTGATCAGTTTTAGCTAAGGCCATAGTTCTCAACACCTGCTCTTCTCGCGATGCCTGTGCGTCCAGCGACGAACTATCGGCAACCTTAGCAACCGTTGTGACATGAACCTTTTCCAGCTGACTTCCTCGAGTGAGCTCCGTCTCGCGTCCAGTTGTTTCTTCTTTGCTCGCAGACAAGTTAGCAACGTCAGTTATTCGCCGACTTTGCAAGATTAGCGACTCCGCCGTTTCCTCTTCTTGTGGTCTCGGCTGGATATATCCATGAGTACTCAAAGCGCTGATGGTCTCCGAACCAAACTCGTGTGCGTGGGCTATCGTCGTTGATTTTGACGCTTCTGGAATATTTGCGAATTCACTGACGACACGTGGTGATTTTTCAAGATGAAGGGTTTGCGTCTGGCTTACTATGTTAAATTGCTTGCTGTCGACTTGCTTTTGCGATGCGGCTAATTGCTTTTCTACGCTCTGCTCTTGAACCTTTATCAGACTTCGCTCGATTTCCATTGTAGACAGTTTGCTTGCTTCTATTGCGCTTTGCATTTGCTCTAGTTCCTTATACCAGTCACCTAGGAGAATCTCCGCAAACGCTTGTGTTTGCATCGATTGCCATGTCCCAAAGATATTTTGTTCAGATACTGGTGCGGCATTCATAGTTTCCCCTACCACTACTTTATCTTCTACGCTATACATTACGCTGGTGCCCTCGCTTGGAACCTCGACCTGGACATCTGCTGAAATTCGAGTGTCCTTTGTGGCCTGGCCGCTTAGCGACTCTTTTTCTTCTGGAACAATTGCTTTGCTTGCAAGAATATCTGCTTCACTACCATGTGCTGAAAGAGCAGCACTAATGTGCACATCTTCCGAAGACGCTTCTTTTGTCACAGAGTCAACATTGAGCCTCCTTTGAGTGTCCATAATCGTTGAAGCGAACTCGCTAGGGCTAGAAGGAACTTCAAGAATTCCGCCGGTGACGTCTACTCTAATGTCTTCTTTCCCAAATTCGGTCGCTCTCTGCTGTAATTCTGATTCTGTGTCGACTGGAAGAGTGGCCGAAGTGCCGATCGTAGCTCTTGTGGCCCTCAATTCCAACTCACAAAGAGTTTTCTGATCGCTCAGCCATCTATGCGCCATTTCCTCACGCCTTTGGGCGGAAGACGACGTTACAAGGTATTGCTGACTTCCCCTTTCTAGCACGCTCGATGAGTCGGTTCTTGTATACGTAGCAGCAAATGCGTCTAATGCCACTCGTTCTAATAAGACCAGTGAATTCACTAGAGTTGAAGTATCCACAGTGGTCCTCGTTTCCCACAGGGAAAACACGGTCTCATCGGTCAATTTTCCAACACATCGTGTAAGCGTCTCTCTGAGCTTTTTCCGAACTACTTCCTGTGCCTCACAGGCATCTTCGGCACGACGCAGGACCGTGTCCAACATAGTGCGTATTTCACTTGAGGCAGTAGAACTAATCTTGGTGGATAGAGAGTTCAGTACTTTCACAATCTGATCAGCAGTCTCTTTATCACCGAAACGTTCAAACGATTTTAAAAGCACCTCCTGTTCTTCTATCGTGGCTCTCACAGCGCTTCTTAGAAGTATTTCCCTTTGCTTCTGGAACAAGGCTGTTGCTTCTTCTTTTTGGAGAAGTGGGCGAGAAAGTGTGCCCAAACCAACACTAGCCTCGGAAGTCTCATCTCCAAACTCTCTAGCAGTCAAAGAGGAACCAATTCTCTCAGTTGATTTCCTAGTTGCTGCTGAATACTCTGAAGCTTCAGCGCTTTTCACATTTACTGATTTGTGAGAAGATTCGGTCTTATATTCACGATCAATAGAAGTTGTGAGAGACTCAGGAAGCATCACCGTCACGCCCTCTGACGATTGCCTTTCATGCATGGAAGTGGTACTGGTAGTGGAATACACTGGTGCGACAACATTTGCGATGACTTTTTCCAATGATATGAGAGTCATCAAAAGGGTGGACAGAGACGCCGCTGGCTCAACTGTGCGCCACATACTATAAGCGGTCTCTTCGGTGACCTCTCGTACACTCTGAAGTAGGGCACCTCGCAACCTATCGACAACGTTTTCCATGGTTCCTTCTTTGGTGGATGAACCTAACATAGAAATGATCTGTGAAGTTACGCGACCGCTCAACTCCACATTCAGTCGCTCAATAATCTTCAGCACATCACTAATTTCTGAGTGATGTTGATACCTACTCAACGTTTCAGTTAGATGAATTCTTTGCTCCTCTGAGGCCTTCACTAGATGTAGGAGTTGCAAACGTCTTCGTTCTTCCAGGGTAATATGACTTCCAATAACTTCATGGGGAGGAACAAGAGTTCCTGCTGCAACTGAAACTAGTGCAGACGGTATTTCAGAAATTCTCGAAAGTACTGATTCTAATGAATGAACGGCAACTAACAAAGTGGTGATCGAGCTGGATGCTGGAGTAGCGTAGAAGGATTGGAACGTTGCTTCGTCAGTCAGCTCTCTAATCGATTCGCTCAAAATCACACGTACGCGTTCTACGACTGAAGACGCTATGTTCTCAACAGTGATCGATCTCGATAGAATCTCTTCAATGCTGTTGATCATGTCTTGCGTGATTTTCTCACTGAACCGGACGTTTTCCTGCTCGAGGAAACGGACGATTTCAGTGATGTCTGAATGGTATGATATCTGCATAAGCAGATTCCTCAATCTTGACGTCTCTTCCGCGGTCGCTCTTCTACTATGTAAAACTTGCGTTTCGTAAAGAATAAATTCCTCGTTCTTTAGAGGGGGTGGCGGTACAAAAAGAGATATGCCGAACCGTTCTCGTATGTATGCTTGGTGTTCCTCCGGCATTACCAATTCGTGCACGTGACTGACAGATCTAGTCAATTCGGCGATTAGAGACACTTCATTCTGCTCTACGGCACGTAAACGGCTCATTAGAGCTTCTGTAGTACTGAGTACTGCGGCAAGTTCGGCTGTAGAACTCTCATTCATAGACTCTACTATGGTGAGCACGCTTTTGGGGACAAGTTCCTCCACGGCTTTTGAGATCACATCGCGGATCACTTGAATAATTATGATTTCTTCAGCCCCAGTCTCTGCTGATTTCTGAAGCTCCTTAATGGCACGGATTATCGACTGAGTCACTGCGCTGCTAAACACAATCTTTTCCGAGGTCAGATCTCTAATGATTTCGGAAACTTCAGCCTCATCTTGGAACTTCCTCAGCAGTTCCACCAGCTCCATTTTCTCTTCAACAGACGATTTGATAGCGTGGGTGAAGTAAAGTCGTCTCGACGTTTCTGGAGTCATTGCGATTTCTTCCCGGCTAGGAGAAGGTCGACTAAATCTTTGCGCGTATACGCCGGTTTCCAATAATTCTACTCCTTCTTCACGAGCTGTAGCAACAGCAGGTCCATGATCAAGGCTTGCTGGGATAGTTTTAGCGGTTGCGCCTTGTTGCGCTACACTCTCTAGAACAGATGTGAAGACCTCTGTGCTAATAGCAAACTGTCGCGCTGTTCTCGAAATTCCACGAATAGGGATTATAGTTGTTTGAGCACTGTGAGCTCTCTGCGCTATATCTAGATCAGTGGAGGCATCTGTTGCAGTAGGAGGTAGAACACTTGCCTGCGCTGAGTCTAACGCAGCTAGGGTCATTGCTAAATGTGCTGTAGATATCACGTCCTTTGTTTGCAGTAGCGTAAATGCACTCTCCTCTGAAATTTCCTTCACGACTGCGTGAATGGCAGAACGAAGGGCTCTCGATACTCTTTGACTAACATCGCATGCCTCTGGAGCGCGATTTATTTCCTTTTCTACGGAAGCAGTGATGGTTCTGATGGCGAGTCCGCTGAAACTAACTCTTCCCGAAACGAGATCTCTAATAATTATAGCAATATCTTCGTCGTCGTCGTACTTGTTCAGTAGTTTTACAAGCTCTGATATCTCCTCGGATGTGGATCTCATACTGTGAAGCAATTGCAGATAACGGTGTTGTACTCGTGCCAACTCGACACCTTCATGTTCTTCAGATGGCCTCCTCAGAGCTATGAGCTCCCCGTGCACTTCAATCATCTCATGCCCCAATTCTCTCATTTGAAGACTTGTCTTGTCTTCATCTTTCTCACTGAGAGTCGCAAAGGATGACTGTTGAGCACTAGGGCGTTGAAGCGCCGCCGATAGAGAGGCATCATCGATTCCAAACCTCTGTTTTATATAGGCCCGATGTAATTCGAGTATAACTGATGCCCGGATTTCAGACAGGCTTTTGGTCAGTTCAGCGGAAAAGTGTACTTCATCAAGTTCGGCTGAGCGAAGATGTGCAACAACAGCTTCCGAAAGACTCAATGCAACAGCAAGATCCGTTGCAGAAGCCCCTTCAACAGATTGCACGATAGTGAAAACAGTTTCGTGTACACTTTCTTTAATAGCTGTAGAGATCACTTCTCGAACAACTTGAGCAACAGTGCACCCCGTGGAGCCAGTTTCAGGAATTCGTTGGAGCTCCTTGATGGCGTGGATTATTGACTGTGTCATGGAGCTACTAAACTCGATCCTTTCCGAGACTAAGCCTCTGACAATCTCAGAAATTTCAGCTTCATCTTCGAATCTTTTCAATAGTTCAATCAGCTCCATTTTTTCTTCAGTGGATGACTTTATGCTGTGAGTGAAGTACAAACGTCTTGGCACTGTTGGAGTAGTGGTAGTTTCTCTACTCTCCGGAATAGGTTGCTGGAGCCGTTGCGCCAGCACAGTTGTCTTCACTGTTGGCCTTATTGGCTCGCGAGCAATAGAACTCGCTTCCTCCGCAGAAACTGAAGGAATAGTTTGCACAGTTTTCCCTTGTTGGCTTACGTTCTCCAAGACCGACATTAAGACTTCCGTGCTTATGGCAAACTGTCGTTCGGTTGATGTCACGCCATGTATAGGCAGCGTCGCTGATAGTGCACTGACAGCTCTTTGAGTAAGGTCAAGATCAGCAGAGATCACTTCTTCTGTCGAAGCTTGCACTTTTGCCTGCACCGCGTCCAACTCCGCTAGAGCAGTCGCTAATTGTGCGGTTGACATCATTTCCTTCGTTTGAAGTATTGTGAACGCGTTCTCTTCTGCGATCTCCTTCACAACGGCAGAAAGAGCGCAGCGGAGGGCTTCTGATACTCTTTGGCTTATATCAGACGCCTGTGAAGAATGACTGATCTCTTTCGTTACCGAAGCTGTAACGCTTCTTACTGCTACCCCACTCAAGCTGACTCTCCCTGTTATGAGATCCTTGATGACTATGGCTACATCGGCGTCGTCATTATACTTGTTCAGTAGTTTCACAAGGTCTGATATCTCTTCAGATGTTGCTTTCACGCTATGAAGCATGTGTAGATAACGTGATTGCCCTCTGATGGATTCGATGTGTTGTTCAGCACCCTGTTGTTTTTCTACGGCCAGGATGTTTCCTGTTAGTCCGACGAATTCTTGCCCATATTCCCTCTCTTGAGCGCTTGCTCTGTAATGCTGTGTTTCCTTAAGAGCTTTGGTTGCTTCTTGTAAAGCATCGCGATGCTTCAGTGATGTTGATAGGGATTCTGCGGTGATACCGAATCTCTCCTCAATATAGGCACGATATTCTTCCGGTATAACAGATTCCTGGATGTTTGAAAGACTTCTGCATAGTTCGGAAGTAATGGAAGTTTCTGTTTCTTCGACCGCACGCACATGTCGTACTGCAGCTTCAGAAGCGCTCAACGCCATGGCTAGACTTGCCGTACTAGATTTCTCCATCGATTGTACTATGGTAAAAGTGGTTTCCTGGAGACTCTCTTTGACAGCTTTCGAGATGATATCTCGGAGTATCTCAGCGACCGTACGTTCCACACCAAAGGTTTCAGGCCTCCTCTGAAGTTCTTCGATCGAATGGATTATTGACTGAGTCACTGAACTGCTGAATTCAATTTTCTCTGTTACCAATTGTTGCATGACTTTAGAGACTTCAGCATCTTCCTGAAATTTCTTCAGCAGCTCCAGCAATTCCTTTTGCTGTTCAGTGGGTGACCTTAAGCTGTAAATAAGACCTAATCGTCTGGAGGTTCCAGGAATGGTTTCAGTTTCCTCATCTCGAGAGATGGGCCTTTCAAGTCGATGCAGAGAAACGCTGGTTTCAACTGATTCGGCTGTCTTTTCAGTAGCAGTGGTACTTGCAGTTTCTGCAGGTTTCAGAGGGAGTGCTTGCTGAACTTTCATAACTTGTTGATTTATACTCTCGAGAACGGACGTTAATGCTTCTGTACTAATGGCAAATCGTCGCTCTACTGCTGACATTCCATGTACAGGAAGCGTTTCATATCGAGAACTGACAGCTCTCTTCATGAAGTCAAGATCAGTGGAGGCAACTGCCTCTTTAGGAGCTTGAACTCTTGCTTGCACTGATTCAAGTGATGATAGCATCATTGCCAGTTGCGTAGTCGACATTATATCCTGAGTTTGCAGGATCGAGAATGTACTTTCCTCCACTACCTCTTTTAACGATCTTGAAATCGCAGAACGGAGGGCTTCCGAAACCTTTCGGCTAATATCAAAACATTCCGAAGAGCGGTGAATCTCTCTCTCGACAGCCGCGCTGATAGTCTTGGTCGCAACACCACTGAAAGTAATTCGTCCCGATAGCACGTCTTTGATGATAATGGCAACGTCTTCGTCGTCATCGTATTTGCTTAACATTTTGACGAGATCCAAGTTCTCCTCGGATGTGGCTATAACGCTATGAAGGAATTGAATATAACTGCGCTGGTTTCTCGCCAGCTCCACTTCCTCGTGTTGTTCAGATCGTCGTCCCAGAAGCATGAGGTCTGCCATCACTTCCACTGACTCCTGTCCCAATTCCCGCACTTGGGCTGTTGTCCTCAGTCTTTGTTTTTCCTTCAAAGTGCCTGTGAATGAATGCTGGAAATCTTCGCGTTTTACAGTCGTTGACAAGGAATCTGCACTAATGCCAAACTTCTCTTCGATCTGAATGCGATGCTCTCCTGGCAAAACAGAGACGTAATCACTAGAGAGGGTCTTACTCAAAGCAGAAGTGGAGCAAATTTCCGTTTCCTCAATCGCACGAAGGCTCCTCATCATAGATTCCGAAGTAGTTAGTGCTACTGCCAAACATGCTGTCGAACTTGTTTCTATCGACTTCACGATTGTGAAAGCAGTTTCATGAGCAGTCTCTTCGACAGCTTTTGAAATGACACTCCGAAGCGTCTCAGCAACGGTTCTTTCAGCGGTTTCAGTCTCAGGAGTTCTTTGGAGCTCTTCCAGCGATTGGGTGATCGCCTGAGCTACAGATTTGTTGAACTTGATTTTTTCCGACTGCAAATCTGTTAAGATTTTGGAGACTTCGCAATCATCTTGGAATTTCCTCAACAGTCCCACTAACTCCATTTTTTCTGCGGTGGACGATTTTATACTGTGAGTAAAGTAAAGTCGTCTAGGAACTTCAGAAGTGAGCTCGATTACTTGGTCTTTCGGGAGAGGTTTTGGTAATAGCTGAAGTGAAGCGCTGACACCCACACCTTCTTCTCCTTGTTCTCGAGACAGACTTGTAGCTCGCTCTACAGAAGTGTAAGGGAGAGCTCTAGCTGTCTCATGTTGTTGTGCAACTTGCTCCAGAACAGTGTGGAGTATTTCTGCACTCACGGCAAACTTTCGGTCTGCGGTCGACATCAATTGAAGAGGAAGGACTGCGGAGTAGCATGCTGACGGCTCTGTCGCCAAAGCAATATCACTCGACGCAGTTTCTTGCGTTGGTGCGTGAACTCGTGCTTCTGTGGAATCAAGCAGTGAGAGGGCCACCGCCAACGTTGAGATAGATATGGCCTCTCTTGTCCGAACAATTGCGAAGGTGCTTTCGTCAACAATCTCTTTCAGAGCTTTAGTTACGACACAGCGAAGAGTGTCAGCGACCCTTGCACTGACGCTCACTACCTCAGAAGATCTGTTCACTTCCTTTTCTATTGAAGCGATTATCTTCTTGGTGGCAGGACCACTGAAAACTACTCGCCCTGAAGTGACTTCCTTGATTATTGCTGCCACGCCCTCGTCGTCCTGATACTTGCTCAATAACTTTACAAGCTCGGCTTGTTCCTCTTCAGTGGCTTGAACGCCGTATGTCAACTTCAGATGATGGGCTCTTTGTTTAATCATATCAGCTTCTTCCCGCTGTTGTATTGGTTGGTCAATTACGCTCAATACAGCTCGTATTTCAGCGTAATCTCGTCCATACTCGTGAGCCGCACCTGCAGTCCTTTCCACAGTTGTCTTTGGGGGCGTTCTTGACGAATGTTCTCCTTGCAGATCCCCACTGAAGTCTTGGGAAACACTACGCTCCTCGATCGTAAACTTCTGACGACTTGCTGCTGTTGGTTGAATAGGCATAATCGCGCTTATAGAACTTCCCACGTGGCGTGTAAAATGTGACGATACCTTTTCTCTGAGCTCTGAAATGGCCGGAACATTGGCTACTAACTTCTCAACAGATGACAAGGTTAGCACCAAAGCGGTCTCAGAAGCGGTTTTAGAGCTTCTTATGATTGCGAATGCATTCTCGTCAACGACCTCCTTGATCGCTAAGGAGAGCACTGTTCTCACGGCTTCAGCTACATTGTAACTCAGCTCTGCTCTTTCGGGGTTGCTGCTCAACTCCTGCTCAACTGCCTTGAGGAGAGTGCGAGTGGCAAATCCGCTGAATTTGAGTTGCTCAGTCCTCAACACCTCTAGAATTTCTTCAATGGACTCGTGTTCCTGGAAGCGTTCTAAAGATTTGATCAGTTCGGCGTGTTCCTCCTTTGTTGCTTTGGTTGAGTATATTGCTTGGATTGAAGGAAACCTGTGCTGCGTTGTTTCCACAGAATCACGATTTTCTTCTGGCTGTTGTATGGTTCCTGCGACTCCTTGAGCAAACACTTCTGCCTTACCATACTCTCTTGCAATGCCTTTGACGGTTTCCGTTCTGGATACCGGTATCGTTGTTGTATCAGCTTCTGATGCCTCTTCTCGGCGAATTTCTGTTAGTGCCGTTTCCAACTCAACGTAGAATAAACGCTGAACTGATTCTAGTAATGGCAACCTGTTACGACATAATGTTACCTCTTCTGGACTCATACCTATAGTAACTTCCACAGAGGACGATGTGAGAGCTGGAGCTTTGCTCTTTTGCTCCACGGCAGCTGTAAAATACTCAGGCCATTGCGAACGCGCTTCAGCAATGCTTGCTACACTGCTCCACGTACCGCTCACGAATTCGTCTGAGGCAAATTGCATGAATGCACTGGCTTCCTCGTGAAGTCTGGCAGCAATGATCGCACCGATGCTGCTACTTACGGATGACTTTTCCAAAGCTAGCGTGATAGCTGTGCTCAGAGAACGGACAGCACCAACACTCAACTTATCTTCTTCTCTCAGTACAATCGATCTGATCAGTTCCATTTCAGCCAGCTGGTCATGCTTGCTAAGTAGCTTTAATAGTTCAGCAACATGTTCAGAGGTAGCTTTCGTACCTAAACTGAGTAAGACTGCTTCCTTAGTCGGCAAAATTGCATGTGCCTCTTCAGAGGGTTGTGGCGGAGCAGAAAGTGTACCGATAACACTTTTTAAGTCGACCGCTGCTCGTCCAAACTCTTGAAGTTTGGCAGAAGTGGCTTTCCTCAACGTGGTTGAGAATACCTCAGTGCTTCTCATGGATTTTGGAGCACTTGAAAGAAAAACATGATCATCGCGCGAATGTATCTCAAAATTTCCACCTGCTGCATCGGCTGGAATCTCGGGTAAAATAGCAGTTCGGTCACCGCGCACTTCTCTCGTTAGTTCGCCAGCGTAGTCCGTAGATGACTGGCTAGCCGCTGACATACTTTTGCTCGAGCAAAGTACTTTTTTAATTCCTATCTGAATGGATGCTGCATCACCCTCACCTTCACCCGTTTTCCATGACGAGCTTACATATTCTTCGGTGCTCTCAGGAGACATGAGGGATATTACATCCTTTACGGCAATTGATAAGATCGCCTGAGCAGAGGCTTTTTCTTGAGACTCCAAGCGATGCATTGTGCTCAAGGCAGTTCTTGATTCCGTACTACCTTGGCTGCTCAGTTTGACGCTCTTGAAAGCACCAACCTTTTTCAACAGCTCAGCCGACTCTGCGCTATCATCGCGCTTGATTTTTCCAGTCGCCTGAGTGACTTCTTCAGAGGACGCTACCATGAAAGCTGCACCTCTTAATACAGGCACGTCACTAAGTGATGTGGATGTCTCCTCAGATTCAGGTGTTCGGGGAGTAAGTGAACCTAAAGAACCAAAAAGCAGAGCGCTCTCGTCACTGTATTGCCTAATCATCTGCTTCTGCTTCGCGACAAGGCGCTCTTGTAGAGTACCTGCGCTACCAGCAGAAGTCATCGCCTTGTTCATTAGGAATTCGTCAGTCTTGGTAGAGATTCCGAAAGCTTTGTCCACAGAAGCACTTTGTGCCTGTTTCCATTTTACCGCCCGTTCCTCCTTTGCCTCTTGGGTCAAGACTGAAGACATCTGAGTCTGTGCTTCAGTGGATCCTCTAAGTTTCTTGCCTAACACTAAAGATTCAAACGACTTCGTGCGTAGTGTGCAAGAAGTATCTTTGATGGGAACGTTTGAGTCCCAGAAGCCGAAAGCTTCCATTTCAGAGGTAGCTGACGATTTCATTTGGACAGCTTCTTCATGCCGGCCCATTACAAGCACTTCGCTAGATTCACTGCGAGGTTGCTGAGACAACAGATCTTCTGTCACATTGCACAACTCCTCTTTGGGCGCACTACCAACAAAATATGCTGAGTCCCTTAGAGGAATAATGCTAATCGCGGCAATATCTCCTCCAGAGTCATCTCTTCGCAATTTCAGTTCTTTCTCAGTCCCGCTCTCTTTGCTGGCAGCCACCGACATTTTTTGTTGAAGGGTTACATTTGCCACACAATCAACACCAACCTCCTCTGCCGATTCCGGCTTAGGTATGAGTTTTCCAAACATACCCTGAAGACTGCTACTTTCTTGCCCATACTCGAAAGCTCGGGAAGTTACCATTTCCTTTTCAATGTCAAACATGGTGATATCATCACGTGCAATCTCCTCTTTCCGAAAGAGGCTTGCATCTTGTACATCGGTTTTGACTTTGAATTCTCTCTTGACCATTTCTTGTTCCTTCTGCTTCAAAACTCTTTGTGCAGATTTGCTCGAATGCCACTCCAAAGATGTTTCGGCTGCTGTGTCCTTTTCCGAGACGGCTGTGAGCCGTTTTTCGATAGATTGGGACGAAGCAGTTTTCTGCAGCAATCGACCCTCCACCTGCACATCTAGATCAGATGTGGTCCAGAAGCCCACCGCTGACTCATCGGCGGCTTCTTTAAATTGTTGTGAGGCTGCTTCATGGTCTGCTTTTGGCCTGACCAATCGAGATTCCTCAACATTGTCTTCTGATCCCAAATGAAGAACACTGATTGCCACTTCTTCTTGGGTGGTAGCTTTCGCACTTACAACAGCTCTTTCTGTCTCTACTTGCTCTACTAAGCGTTGAGTACCGAAGTACTCCTCCCGAGTGGTCGCTCTATCGAACATCGTCATCTCCTCTTCGAATTTGCTTTCCTGCATCGAAGCTATTGCCTGTGAAATTTGCTGTTCCCTTGCAGTTGCAGTTGCGCTTGCGTATTGTGCTGGTGATTTTGTTAAATTGCCTGTTTGAATTTGTAATTGTTGTTGTTCTTGTACCGTCATTGTTTCTTTGTGATGTTTCTCTACTCCCTCTGTGCCGCTTCTCAAGTCTGCAAAAATCATTTATTACGCTTTATACTACACAGAGTAATGTGTTTCCAGCACGCACTTAACCATGCCCAAGAACACTACGCGACTACGTAGCGACAAAATAAGCCAGTAACGCAAAACTGTTGCATTCACGACAGTCAAGGTCAAAAGACTAGGGTGAGCTGTCCTATAAGCTAACAACATTCATCCATTAATGATCTGTAGCGGCCTACAGCCACAAACTCTTCCTCATCACTTAGCTGTATGACCATATGACCCTTCGTATAGCTCCGTTCTGTAATGGTTAAGTTCGCCAACTACCTCTTATAGCTGCTCGCTTTCACAGGCAAAGCGCTACCAGCCTACCACTATCGTTTATACTACGACTACCACTAGTGCAACTAAGTCGACGCTTTGGCAAGTTAGATAAAGAGGGTAGATTCCACACAACGAACACCACTCACCTGTAACGAGATGTCGGCTTGCTTCTCTACGCTCGAACTCGTCCGTGTACTCGGTTTGAAGGCTCTCCGATTGGAAAAGCTTTTCTGAGGTATGTAGCACCTCTTTTGTGAGATGCTCTTCACGTACTTTCCGTATACGGTCGCCAAGATACAGACCAAGGGCTGCCATAGCGTAATTGCCAAGCACTTGCTTGTACATGAAGTACACAGTCACCTCGGAGGCGGCATCTTTTCGACGTATACGCAAATCTTGATGAAAATTTTCATCACGTAATTTATGGTGCTCAGAAAGCTTTGAGAGATGGAAGGAGGCGGATCTAAGAGTGGCTTGTGGCCACGCTATAAGCGCTTCACCCCGTGGGGGAAGCATTGTTTTATAATTGGTGAGGTGGAAGCTTTTTGTTGTCGTACGAGTGTCTAGGTCAATAAACCCACCTGTGACCGCTTCAGCCAATGCGGCCGACGTCGCTCCATGTGTTCCTCCGGTATTCTTCAGCATCACGGCGCAGTGTTCCTGTGCTTGTCCATATTCGGCTACGTGTGTCATGGCTTCCTGTCGATGGTGGTCGCGAATTTTGACGGCGGCCGTCTGAACGTTAGCTCCCTTGTTGAGCATCAGTGTCGAGCTAATGGCGTGACTCTCAGATGCCCAAGCTCGCATTGCCGATGACGTCGTGTTGGCCGTCGCGAGGTTTTTCTGGATGCTAATCATTGAGGGCAGAGACGTCTCCCTCTTTATAGCAAGATGAGACGTTATCGCACTATCCGAAGCTGCACGAGTTCTCAAAAATTCTCCTCTGACATGCTTATCCTTGAGCACTCCATCAGCACTCTGATCCTGCACCCCGGGCATTTTTTGAAGGTAGATCACACTAGTCGCATGTTCCAAAGACATTTCGTTGAGTTTCGCAGCAACACTAACGGTATTTGGAGTCTTGGAAGAGCTTTGAACTCCGAGCATTTCTCCAGAATAACTCAAGCCCGTTGTGAGCGTGACGTGCTCAAACTCTGCTGCTGCAGTGAAGAACTTTGCTGCATGTAGGTTTTTCTCTTTTCTCACAACATTTGCCTCACCCACTCGTGGTTTGGTGTTCTCGAAACCGTAAAGCATCATCGCTTGCTCTTCTCTCATCTCGCGGAAACGGCCTTGAGCTTTAGAGCGAGACACGGCCGCCAGGTTACACTCCGCGACCAAGTCCTTTTCTCCCTGCTTCACGATATTCTGCAGCGCCACCGTCACATATGCGTACTGTTCGCTGAGTTCCTTGCCCGAGTAGGACTCACTCCACACTGATTTAGCCTTCCTGACTACTGAAGCTTCCTCTGAGTCATCGCTGGGAACCATGAAAGCGGAGTTGACCTCGCATGTCGCTTTTTTCATCATCGCTCGTTTGATTTGCATATATTGCGGCTCGTAGGTGTTGACGGTCTCGAACACAACGTCGAAATAGGAATCGGACTCTTTTTTGACCAGATCTACAATGGTTGGCGAGCCACCGTTCCACTGCACAGACTCCTCAGACTCGGACTCATAGCGTTTGCCTTCCTTTCGGAAGGTCTTTTCCCCTCTTAGGGTCATCCCTTCCATTTCCAAAGCATATTGACCCCCTTCTGCTTCGCGTTCCTCCATGATAATTCTCTTGGGGGGCAGAATCTCTTCGGAAGATTCGGAATCGAAGGCTCTCCCACGACGTTTAATTACCGCTTCGCCGACCAGTTTCAAACCTTGCTGCTCCATTTCATAGCTACCACCTTCGGCTTCGGTTTCTCTTATTCTTTTTTCCTTCTCCACTGCAACTTCGCTTATCACGGCTCTCTGAAGAAGCGCTTCCTGCTCTTGAGTCTGAACTAATGCCTGTGCTTGCAAATCCTCCTCTTCAGCAGATTCCACGCGTCGTTGAAGACGTCGTAGTGAAGATTCCTCTTCGAAGAATTGTCCGGCCTGCTCCATGGCAAATGCTTTTGAGAATTCTTGTTGTCGTCGCTGGGCACGCCTTCGTGTCAGAATCATCGACATTGCCTGAACCAGAGGAACGGCGATATGAACAGTGAAGTTGGAGCTGTCCTCGCGTCTAATCAAGTTGCAGTCAGCAAATGCGTTAGCGCATCTGGCCTTGGCCACAATCTCCAGCGAATCATCGGTCTCCAAACGACGAGTTCTCTTCAGGGCACCTTCCCCTTCGAAATGGTAGCCCTCTTGCATCAGTTTGATCTCGGCTTTTTCTGGTTCACGCCACTGCTCCTCTTCATGCGTCAGTGTGTCCACATAGATCTTCTCAACCTTCTTCTGTTCAATTGGCGATGGTGTTCTGTCAGCAGTGGCCTCATAGTGAAGCGCTTGCGGCATTTCTTCTTCCAAAAAGTCATCTGCTCGTTCACCAATCACGTACGTCTTCAGAATGTTGGTCACATCTTCAACAACCTCCACTTCGACATGAGTTACAGCACTGACGGCGTCCGCGTCTTCGCGCAGATCTCTCAGAAGGCGTTGACCGACCTCTGATAGATAGTCCTTCTTGTTCTGAAATCAGTTGAATGGTCATGAAAATACAATTCTGTGTTTTTTTTGTTGTGTTGTTGTCTTCAGGTCACAGCTTGCCCCACGTGGTTTTCTTGTTGAGGAGAGCTAAGGGGTCACCTACTCTCGAATAATTTAATTCTAAAGTTCCACTCTACATATTTTTATAGAGATGCCCTCATACGTTCTCAAGCGCTATCGCACGTTAGGGAAGCTTTCTCTAAAAACCAAGCTCAGTAGAGAGGAAGAACTTCGGGGAAAATGAAAATCGCTCTCACACCCTGGAATCTCTCTTTCTTGGCCTAGGGCTTATTCCCGATTTCGACAAAAAGGAGATGATCCACACGGTTTTGAGCATTGCCTCTAAGATGCCCCGTATTTTGCGATAGCGCTCGTTCATAAAAACATGTTGTGGGCGATCCGAGGTATTCGCGGTCACGCATCAAATCTACTGACTAAATTGCGAGCACCTTGTGATTTCAAAATTAAGAGCTTATAACAGGAGAGAAATGAATTATCTCAATCATTCTCATCGTTTCTTGAAGCCAGGTGATATGCTGGAATATAGGGTATGCTCATCTTCAACACCTTGCCAATAAAATTGTCCACATATGGGCTGCAGGCCGCTGGCCGCTTGGGACTTTTTTTTCCTAAAACTTGGCAACAGTTATCTAGATTTTCATCTTTTCCTTCCCAGTTACTTATTAAGGTTTACTATGAATTGTACATGAGAATTCTCCTTTCAAGTAAATCGGTAAATCAATTGAGAGATCAAGAAGTTCCACGTGGCTGCAAAACGTAGAACATGCGCGGGCTCCAAAGCCGCGCGCGCTTTACAACGGATGTCTCCGACTGTTTCAGAAGCTGACACAGCGTGATGCGAAGCAACGACTACGGGATAGTATGGTAAGATGTAACTCCACAGCCACCCCACCCGTCAAAACCGCATCGCATTACGCTGCGCCAAAGTATGTGTCAAAGGCCTTACTATAAATTTCAGGGAGCAGTATAGTTTTGAAATGTCATAATCCACTCCTCGGACGAAAAACTCCGCCGATCTTGAAGCAACAGTCCCAGCAGGGTCAAAGTGGACTCGGTGGACAAAATTCGCACCAACTCGTGCAAGCCGTGGAGATCGTGCGATCGAGATCTCCACGGCTCGGAAGCATTTGCGATCGTTTTGGGAGCGCAGGGACTATTTCAAGTCAGAGTCAGCAGCAAATCGTGATCGTGAACGAATCTCCAAGGCTGGCAAGAGGGGGTGCAACTTTTCTTCGACACGCTCACTTAAATGCTGCTGGGACTGTTGCTTTAAGGATGTGGTTGGATGTGGTTTTTTTAGGACTTGGAGGGCGGCGCGGTTTTGATGACGTTATTGAACGTCATTGGTGGACCAGACCCCTCAGCGCGCTGCAGTGTGCGGTTGGAACCGCCTCTTGACGTCCTTCCGTCAACGACGTTAAAAGACGTCGTCAAAACCAGACCGCCCTCCTATGTACCACCGTGATCAAAGACGGATCAACCAACGAAATTAACAAATTGTTCCTCATTAAATCGAAAGTAAGGTGGTGGTGAATTGAAGTCAACAAGTGTTAAGAAAGCAACGCTAGAACTCCAAAAGTCAAGCTGAGAGATATCTAGTTAAATGTGCTAATTGTTAGGAGTGTGTGTGCAGAGAACTTACCATAAACTCGGGTATTTCGAGTGTCGCTTCTTTTTCCATTTTCGTCTCTCCGTTCTCGATCAAAGTGATCTTGAACTTTGAGTGACCGTATTTCACCTAAAATTCGACTATTTTTGAATAAACACACGAGCCGGTCTTACACAGAGGCAATGACTAATTTCTTCCGATCATAAGTAAATAATAAGTAGAGTAAATAAATGAATACCTCTTCAAGAATGAGGCTCTTCTTTCCAATAGTCGACTTGATCTGGAACACATGGAACATTAACGGCACTCGGCGTAATTCAAACAATCTGTGCTAAATACTTTAGCGCACCCGGATCTGTTTGGTATTCCGGAAAGGGTCAATCGTGACGAGGAACATTACTGAAATACCTCTTCCTCCTCCAACATCATCTTTTTACCCTCCTCATCTTTAACCTCCATCTCCCGAAAGATCTCGGAAAACCGGAGATGTGGAGATCACTGAGGTACAAGGAAGCAGAAGAGTAGTAACATCGGATACTCAACTGTCGCTGGAAACTGTAGTTCACATACCAACACGGTAACGGTGGGTGTTGTTGAACCGGACGGGGTGAGTAAGGAAATGACAGCGGCGAAAAGGTTGAATGGCCACCATGTGTTACGCGACATCGCCCGAGGGTGGTGTTTGGAGGGTGGACGGTCATAAGAACGGCTACCTAACCACCGGTCCCACCCGGCTGGTTCATTGCAACAATCTTCTGCTTTGTTAGACTTCAATATGGGTCACCCAATGTTCTCTCTTGACGTCCACTGACCCTACACTGCAGCAAATTCATCCAAGAAAGACTACGTTACAGCAGATCCACTCCGAGAAAAATAATTTCTTTTTCTCCAACTCAAATTTTTTTGTTGTTTTCGGGGCTTTCATTTCTTTTTTCTCCCGCTGTGGGTTTCGAAAGGTGTGCAATTTTGACGCTCCCATGTGGATCAGCGTGCACTGATCTGCTTTTCAATGACCTACTCTTAATACTCCGATAGTCAAAACGGTAAAGCCATCCATTCATCTCGCGTCTCGTTCAATCGGATTTCGAGCAGTGATTTCATTCTAGAGATACAGAATAGACCTAATGGTCTGCAATTTCAGAGTTCTCTTCTTATCCCATTACTGTGTGACCAGATCAAAAAGAGGTTACTTTGAGGCACTCTCCCCCTTTCCTTGCGTAGTGGGCCAAACCACAGTCAGAAAGCTTGTGCTGTTTTCGCAGCTTCTAAGGGCTTACATCGCAGTACTGTTGGCTCCGTTTGCAATGCACTTCCCCAAAATGGTGCCTTGCTGCTGTCTGCGTCTCCACCGTCGCGGTCCTATCTCGTCCCTTCTGTCGTCAGTAGTGTGCACTTTCTTCGACATAACCTCATAAAATGCCCCAAATTGTAATAATTACAAACCAGGGCCTTATTTCGGTATTTTCCACGGTTGCTTTCGCTCGTCGATCACTGAGCGTTCATATAGCACCTACAGTTTCACTTTTGACACTCAATAGACTTCAGTAAAACGCGCCATTGAGGGTTAATTTCAGTGAAACAAACCTTATAATTGGTAACCGTGTCACGAACTGTCCACGCACTCGACACACAACTATCGACCGTAATTAGATCGGCGCCAACGATTTTCTCCATTCGTAGCTTGCCCTCCACCGTTGTTCTGACCTAAAATAAATATGCTATGGTAATGGTGTCTCTTTGATGTTTCGTCCTAAAAATCTTGCACTATAAAATACCAAAATGAACTTTCTCTACAGGTTTTGGCTTTATTTCGAATACTTGATTATTTACATAATTAATTTGCAGTAACACAGAATGTCTAGCATTTGTGAGCAAAATTTTCTTGGTCAAATCTAAAGAGTAAGCTGTTTCAGATGTGGAATCAAGTACCCGGAAGTGGAACGACTTGAATCCAAAACTGCAATCAAATATCCGCTTCAGATGAAACTATAATCCGGGCACTGCCAGAGCTCACAGCCTTCAGACACAACTAGCCAAACCACGGCGTGCATTTTGCGCGCAAAATTCATGACCACACATCCATGAGCCGTGATTCTTGGCTAGTTGTGTCGGCAGCTCTGGCATTTTAGCTAGTTCAATAACTGGCATAAAATTCGGAAGTATCTGAAGGAGAAAAATGTTAAAGGTAGTGATCGCGATGTCTGGAGGGCGGAGCGGTTCAGATGACGTAATTGAACGCCATTGGTGGGGTGGCCTCGAGAAGGGGACAAAACCATACCTCCCAGCGCGCTGTTCTAGTTCATCAACGACGTTCAATGATGTCTCTAACCGCACCGCCCTCCAATCATCGTGATCACTGCCTTTAATCTTCCGTTTTCCACGAACTACATACAGGTGGGGGGGGGGGCAAAAAAAAGACATTTTGCCCATGTCGCACTTCGGCCCTTTTTTCTTCGCAGGGATCGCCTAGGTTGGCGAAAGCTCTTCAGCATAGTATTCCCTAAATGTCCCTTCATAAGTGGACTAAATCCCTCCCTCACTGTCCTCACGGTCTTCTGAATATGACGTCATCTGTTATCGTCGTCGAGCTCAGGATGCCCTACAGTAACTGCTTCAGCCTGAAGCTCTTACACAATTTCTTGTATCTATTCAATGTGGGATAGGTCCCTAGGGACATTACATTAGCTCTAATTGTGGAAATCCCCTCAGAACCCGCCCTTTGGAACCCATCGTAACGCTACGCAATAGGACCCCATCAAGCTCGACCAGTGCACCATGTTTCCGGGGCAAATTTTCCTGATGCCGTCCACGTAGATGGCCACTATGAAGAAACTTATGAAATGAAATGTGCTCTTCATTTCTAAGTTGGGCGCACTCGCTTCGAATTGAGCAAAGTGCGATCAAATCCATTTGAGTACGGAGAGAGAAATGTCTTTTTTTATTGCCCCTCCCTGTATACTCCAAAACACATCGATCGACATTATTTCTAAAAAAGAGCTACTTCCATGTTTCATCTCCTCTCCCCTTATTTCCTTTTATTTCGTCTATTTTTCTCTTTCTTGAATAGTTAGCTCAAATCAGGGATAATGCATCAAAAATAGGTTAACGCATGCATATTAGAGAATATCAACTAACCACTGGTGGTCCCTGCTTCTTTTTCTCATAGTCGACGATGGTTTCAACACGGCGAGTGCCTGTTGGCGATAGTGGCTGCTCTTGATGGCGTGGCACCGGCGGTTGCGCAGGCCGTTGTGGTGAATACGGCGACGTTGGAGCAGCAACCGCTTGGCGTTGAGGTACGGAGTATGGCGACGTAGGGGCAGCGGCTGGATGGCGACGAGGGGCATACGGTGACCCAACTGGAGATTCTCCCATGTAACCGTTCGAAGGCATCGAGTAGTTAGCACCCACGGTGTCACTGCGGCGACGTGGCGGCGGCGGGCTCAGAGCATAGGCCTGAAAGAGTGAGGAAATGTTTACTTCTTAGGGTAATCGCACAGTTAGGATAAAGGATAAAGCAGTTGCCGTTGAACAATCCCATTTAGGGATGCGGCACGCGTTCTACTTC